>BSAI01000108.1:44124455-44339541 GCA_036245035.1 Adrianichthys oophorus | reverse complement strand
ACACGTGATGGTAGCAAAATATGATCGAACCATCAATACAGTCCAATGTGTGGAAAAACTTGGATGTGTGTGGGTGAATCTGTGTTTAGTTGTGTGTCTCTGTGTGGCAACAAACTGGGAACCTGTTGGGGGCCCAACATTAGTTGTGATAGGCTCCAGCAACCCCACACTTAAAAATCTTGGAATATTTTGTGAACCCAATTCTTTGGTCAATCATGTTGGGATGCATTCTTGTGTTACTTTTTTAGAGCAATACTAATTTATGTTTTTTTTTCTTTTTCTCTCTTTTTTTTTTAGTTCAAAAAACCCTAAAAAAGACCCCAAAACAACAACTTGGGTTATTAGGTTTCACTATGGAGTTTTTAGTGTACATGACCCCAAAAAGGACAAAGCAAGAATAGAAGATGGATGGATGGATGGGTTTCACAATTTGTTTGCACAGTTTGCATTTGGAATCCAAAAAGTGCCATAATCTAAGATACCATTTCTTTAAGATTATCAAAGATGAACCCTGCAATGGGTTCTTTTTTTATGCTGACATCTTTATTTTATACAGTATATAACCTTAAAAACTAGACATGAAGTGCTCAAAGCGTTTAATGATTTGTCATACGTAAAGACTATTTCCTGTGCAGGTAATCAAAGCAGCACAGGAAAAGGTGACAGGATGATATTTTTTGGAACAATGTTAGATACTAGGAAAGTGACTTGTGAAAGTCAATTATTCCCAGGACATCTTATTCCTGACTGTTTGGAACTTCTGCTAAAAGATAAGGAAGATGTAATAGGGAAACTTTATTGTGTTGAATGTAGAAATGTGCTTCTTTTGTAACACAGATTCTAATAATAGCACGTTCTGAACTAATGTGATCATTAGGAGACCTTAATGTCTGTGTTTTTGCTTTTCCACCGTATTGTCATGCCAGGAGTGTTTGTGAATATCAGAGCCGTCATCAGCAGTAATGAGTTCTCCGATGGATGAGACCTGTCAGTGCTTGTGACACTCACACTTCTCTATAAAGTAAGTGGTTCTGCTGCTTCAGGAGCATGGGGGTGTCCATGGAAACATAAATGGAAGGAGTTTATATTGAAGGTTAAGTAAAAAAAAAAAAAAAAAGTAGGCATTTCACAGGATCAACATAATGTCCATTAATTATGGATCACCTTTGAAGTATATAGATGGGGCATGATGCTGCCTAACCAAGCACTGAAGGTCACACAGACCATCTAATGCATAACATGCAGCAATAATATATGTGTAGTCATACTGAGCACACGATTATGTGCCAGGAATTGGACACATGGGAACAACACACATCAGTTTTCAGTGTTGTATGAAGACGTCTAGTGCCATTTTTTGTTAAATAAGAAAGCTGTGATCTCGCACACATTTTGTGTGAGCATCACTTTCTTTAGCTTTATTCTTATTAAAAAAAAAAGAAAATGTATTATTAATCTGATAGTTTCTGTGGAAATTCCATGGGCTGTTGATTCCGCTGGGAGTCAATCTCAGGTCAAACACACTTTTTAGATTTTGTCACACGCTGCTGCCTGCAAGAAACTCTCACATCTGTAGAAATTTAAATTATTATAATAAGAAAAACATTCTTTATCAGATTACACCACACTTCTTAAGCAAGAGTATTTTTTAAATCTCACCAGCAGATGGTCATGCTGCAGAAAAGCCGAAGACAAAGGTGCATAAATATCAATAAAGGCAAGCTGTCAGCCTCCTTAATGAGGTGAGTGAATAATGGCTGCAACATGGGTGTTTGTCAGTCCTTGACATGTAGCATGTGGACAACTTCATCTTGTGAAGCTGTACATTCTAGATCCTGCTGCTCCCATTTGGTAGAAAACCATGGGATAAATGCATTAGTTTTAAATGGCTTTTTGTCTAATGAAGAATACAGTTTCTAACAAATGGCCTGTGTGCTGTTGGGACAAAATGCGGTCAGAAAATACTTTTAAAAAAGCTCTTTGAGATAACAGTCTTAAATGTAAGCTGCTTCACAGCACAAGAAAACTTTTGATGATACTTTTGCTCTTTTTGTGTCTCTTGCATGTTTAATAGTGGATTTGTTGCTGCTGTTGTTTGCACGTTTTCTTTTTATTGCTAGCTTTTTTCAGACACATGGAAAAAAAAACAAAAAAAAAGATTCTGCTTGATCCTTTTAAAGATGTTTTGCATTGTTATTTTTGTTATATTATTATTATTATTACTTCTATCATTATCTATAAGTTTGTATCATCCAGACTGCAGCCTACTCCAGTTAATAACATGTTTAAAACAAATTTAAAAATAGATGAGTTATGATTTTCATTCTTTTTTTGCAACACACTTATTTCAAAACATTGGGAAAATAATAATGTGTATCCAAAAACAAATAAACTAGTGCAAATAAATATTGTGACTTTATCCATAAATCTAAAAAAAAAAAAATTGCCGTTGTCTCTGTGTGCCTTAATGCTGGTCTCTAATTCAACATGCTAAGAAAAGTATCTTCTTGTAAACTGTTTTTCTTAAAATGTAAGCACACATTAATTACATGGTCAGTTGATTTCTTCTAATGTAGAGCTTGACAACTGTTTTTTGCTGTCATCTCAGCCTTTCCGAGTTAGAAAACTCCTTCAAAGCTGTCAGGCGAAAAGCGCCCACATGTGACGAATGTGTGGAATCTTTTCCAGATGCATGTGAAATCTAAGCAGAACAGTGGACACGTACCTCAGGGCTGTTTATGTCAAAAAATCCTCACATACATTCCTGCCAGTCCTGATCTGAAACCTGGATGTCATAATGTATTTTCCCAATTTGTGAGAAAAAAAAATAGCACGACTTTCAATCTTTTTCTGTGGTGTGAATATAACATAGCTGAAAAGTGGTACAACGTGTAATCTGACAGTTTTTTAATTTCTTAAATTAATCACTTACATGTTTTTATGTGAATATGTCTTTATTTCAGAAATGTGCAGTATTTTGGAGAAAGTCTAGCAACACCTGCAGGAAAACTTGACTGTTTTCATCTTTCACATTTAGCCTTTTTCTTTACTTTTTGTGTTGTAACTAAACTGGACTTCTGTAGCAGAGAGATGATGCAATAACATGGAGGAGGAACAAACAAGCAAAACAAGCAGCAGCACATCACAGACATAAAAGGAAACTAACTTTTGCACACTTTCAAGAAGAGGAAGACTGGCTCTTAAACAGGGACGTTTGATTGCAGGAATTTAGTGCTTTTACAACATGTTTCCTCCTTTTATGAGCATTTTACTGACAAAAAAGCTCAATGATTTACCTTTCTTCTAATAAAATAAGGCGCTACTGTTTTAAGTCTTAGTCATGGAGCCATCTGGAGGGTTGAGCCATATGTGCTGCAGGTTTTTTGGGTTGTCTGGTCCGTGGAGGGTCGCAGAGAAGAGCAGCTGCATCTTAAGGGGAGCGCAGATGTGTCCTACTGTTCCCTTAAGATTCATACAGCTACCTTAAGGGAAGTTATTAAAATGAAATGTACCATTGTCCCATTTGTGAGAAGGATATTGTGAAGTATTTGTAAAGTTATGTTTACACCGAATGCTATACGTGGGTCGAGGCGTCCAGTTTCAGTGTTAAGCCAATGTACAGACAGAATTAGAGGCCCTGCGGTGCAATTTGAGCATCGGGTGCAGTTTCAGACTACAAAAATCAGAACTTTGGCAAAGAAGAGGCGTCATGTCGACCAATCAGGGACTCAGCTTTGGCACATGACATGTTGACACAGGTGGAGTCCAAAGCCAAGTTGGAGGAGAATCTGATCACTGTAGTTCTGAACTTGATAATATTTTTTCTTATTTTTCATCCAAAATTCTTCTTATTTTGATTTTTTTCCCTCCTTGGGCAATTGCAGAACAGCAAGTCAGCAAGTGATAGAGCTCTTCAAAATAAATAAACCTGATCTGCCAACATCATCCGAGTCTTTTATGTGGTACTTTAAGTTGCACGTTCTTGACATATGGGGGATGCTATCGTACGTGTTCCTTACACCAGTTGTTGATAAGGTGTATGTACTGGACCTTTACTGACCTTATGCGAATGCAGTGTGCACGTGACACGTAAGTGCACGTAGGATGCCCACACAAATTACACTGTTTCATTTCCACATTTCTAGCAGCTAAGCTGTGCGCAAGGAGCGCACACCTATTACTTGAACAGCAGCTGTGATTGAAAAAATGAAAAATGTGTACGACACGCCTACGTCTTTGTAACCTACAAGCCATTGAAGCTCCTTTTTGACTAAACACACCAATCAGGAGCTGATAAGGCAGGATTTCTGGAAAACCAGCAGAAGCCAGGTTCTCGAGGCCTGGAGTTTGAAACCCCTGAACTAAAGCCTAACCATATTGTGCAATTTTGGCAACTGTGTCATTGTAGTGGTGTATATTACATGAGCAAATTATTCAGATGTTGCTTATTTGAAGTTTCTCATTCCCTAACTCCAAAGATTTGAACAACAATGTCATGATCCTCAGAGGAATTGTCTTTATTATCGTTGGTCATGTATGTCTGCCAGCCAGCACACAATTTGGTATTAAAATGAACAAATCTGAGCAAATCGCAGTGGCAATACCTGAATAAGAATTAAAAAAGCACAGGGTATTTTCATCAATCACCTTCAAATTAAACGGCACTGCTTGATAACCTGGTTTATGTAAATTATTGGGAAAGTCAAGCTCCCACATGTAAAATGACAAATGCCGTGCTGAGGAGGGCCACGGCGGCTATCATAGACTAATCATAATGGAGTAATTCATTAACCAAGATTCAGCAGCAGGGGTTCATTAACTGAGGTAGACGTGTGCAGTTCCAACTTTTAGAGCTCCGTTCTTCTCTGCAGAGAGACACATTAAGCCTCTCTGGTGCTGCATGAACACAAGCAGGAAGATTTGGTGCTCCTGCTCGCACTCCTGTGTTTGAGTTGTCGTGTATACTCAAATTGCAGGTTTTAAAAGAATTACCAGATGGCTGTGTTCTTAGGAGGGGATTGCCAAGGTTATTGATAATGAGGAATTAACTGGATTGATGTGTAATTAGCCTGATGGATAGAGTCATGGGAAGCTCGTTTGTGTGAGTGTGTGCACTCCGGCTCATGCACAGACACAAATCGAAGCCATTACACAACACAACTCCTTCTGGTCTATTATAATCAGCTCGTCTTCAGACAGGCAGCGTGAGTTCGGTGGGATGGAGAACATAGTTTGGATGGCATACAGCAGTGGCACACAGAATAGCTTCAAACACAAAAGCGAATCAACATTCACACATGCGGGCACATTCAAATGGGAATACTTTCAGCCCCCCCATCCATAAATGAATCAGGCTCATCACCTCTGTGCAAGAGCTTAGTATGTTGGTTATTTATGTTTGCCGCATACAGATTCTGGCTTATTTCAGACTTAGAAATTGTTGCTCACACAGTTAACATGTCATCACGCGTTTTGGAAAGAAAAAAAAAGCTGTTTTCAGCTTCACAGATCAAAGAGAAGACTTGGAAATATTGATGGTGTGACCATTTTTCTCTTTCTCCCCTGCATTTTATCCACTGATACACTCCTGATCAAAACATCAAGACCAGTAAAAAAATTACAAGCATATGAATTTTGCACAGCTAGTTTTGAGCAAAGTTCTGAGTAGAACTTCCAAATGCAAAAAGAAAAGGAGCAACAGTACATGTATTTCTTAGATAGACAGACACTTTATTAATCCCAAGGGAAACTGGTGGTGGTAGGGCAACACATACAAAGACACAATTCTGGCAGTGCTAATCGCCCAGAAAGACACATGAGGGAGTACAGGATATCATGTCAAAAATCAAGCATCTTCGATCTATGTCACAGTAGAATGGCACAGAATGAGGTGCAACCAAAAATGCATTGACATTTGAGCAACACTGATTCACAAAGACGACAGGTGCACACAAACAACCTCCCACGCGTCCGGCCTTGCAGCAACCATGCATTATCACACAGCGCTCGATGGAACAGTCGGGGGAGCCTAGAAAAGAGAGTCACCAAGGCGTTGAAATTTAGGGAAAGGGTCAGGGGAGGAATGTAGGTTTCCATGACAACCGTCTCTGCTTATCTCACTTTCAGCAGATTTGTTTTGATTCAGCCGAGGGCATGTGCCCTTGGCCTGAAAACGTCCGATTAAAGATGATTGTTTAGTCGCATGCAGACACTGATTTTGCCCACCCGATTAATGTACTGCTTTGTGGCAGAATAGTCACTAATCCAGGTGCATTGTCATGGTTTCTTCCAAATCGAACTGTAACTTGCTCCATGCTGGTTTCCATCTTCTCAAGTGAGACTTTGATGTGATACACTCGCGCAAACAGAGCATCGATCTGTGTATCGTTCTCCAATCCATTCAGTTTTTCTTTCTGAGTCTTTACGGCTCTAAGTATCCCGTCGCAAAGCACTCCCAGCCCGCCTTTTGCTGTAAGCCGATTCTCCAGGTTCCGATACATCCAGATTCCTCCAGTTTCAATCAGCAGAAAGCAGGAGATCATTAATCCAATGATGTAAACATCTTTAACGTCTTCCAGACAGAGTTGCGACAAGCAGAGAATTCTCCATTTGCCCCATGGGTCATTAACATATCCACCCCCAAACGTATCTTCTGGGCAAGTGGGGTCCCCTTTCCCACTTCTTCACTTCTTACGGTGGAGAAGATTTGGTCGATCGCATTTGCAGTCCAACAGATCAGATCCATATTTCTCAAAAGTGAGAAAAACGAAGAGGGGTAACAGAGACGAGACAGTCTTTGTTAAGAGATAGATAAGATAGCTCAGGGGGGAAGTGTCTGGTCTTCGTGAGTGCTGGAAGAAAACTAATATTATTTAGTTGACAAGTTATTGAAAATAACAATTTGTATTAAATTAATTATTCATCAACTGATCAAAAGTTTAAGACTACTGGCTTACACGCCACAATTTGCACAAACATTTCCATTCAGTGGTATTGTCAAATAAGTAATGACCCAGTCAAGGTTTCTAGATGGCAAAAGCAAAAAAGCTAAATTTCCTGTACGTGGCAGGATTGTTGAGTTGCATAAGGAAGGCCACTCAGAGCGAGCCATAGTTTGGACATTCTTGCATTTTCTTAACTGCTCTTAAGATTTTGACTAGGAATGTAATCATGTCCATTGGGCTTTTACCTCCAAAAACACTGTTGCACTTCAGCAGGAACTCGACTGGATTCTTAACTCCGTTCTGATTGATCGCTGCTACATTGTATTGACAAAAAATAAATGAGAGCCACACAATACACGGTGGGGTGACTGTGGTGCAGAGTTAGGGCGAACGACCCTGATCAGAAGACTGCAGGCTTATTTCTCGCCTTGCTCGACCATGCGTCGAAGTGTCCTTGGGCACTAAACTTCACATTGTCTCTGGTGGTTACAGGTTGGCACCAGAGTTTGGCAGCAGAGCCATCATTGGTGTGTGAATGTGTGTGTGCATGGGTGAAAGGACTGAGACTGTAAAGTTCTTTAGACCTTCTAATAAGGTAGTAGGAGGTAGAAGTGCTATAAAAATATTTGCCATTTTCCATTCATGCAGCATACCTGTTTATGTGGGCATGGAGCTTTTTTCTATGGTAGTATTAATTCCAATAGTCATGATATTACCATATTTTGCAAGCTCAATAAATTTGGTAGTTAAATTTGTAAGGACGGGTTCAGTTATTTTGATTGTGTTTTATAGTATGTTTTTTTTTTTTTGTTAACTTTTTTGGGGGGGAGGGTGACGTTCTATTCTGTTCCTCAATGTTACTCAGAGTTTGTTAGTAATCTCTACAGCTCCTTCAGCAACATTCATTAAATCTGTCCAAGCTTTAAAGTCCTTGTTTAAAGTCCTTTTAGTTATTAATTATTCATTTTTCCTAGACTATGTTCACATACACGCTAACATTCTGATCACATCCCCTCCCTTTTATTCTGAATAGAACACAGTCATCTGAACACTCTCTGAACAAGGTCATTTTAATCAAGACTGATGGTACATGCCATTTTAAAGTTAGAGTCACATCAGTTGTCACACATTCATCCCTCCATCTCATCCATCCATCTTCAGAACCCACTGACTCCCTTTTGGGGTCACGGGGTTGCTGGCGCTTATCCTAGTTACTGTTTAGCGAAGGTGGGGTACACCCTGGACCCGATGGTAGTTCTTCACAGGCTGTTGCTACACATCTGGGAGTAGAATATTTGTTCTCTAAATGGTTCCTTTCCCCTGGGGAGCAGTGATCTGCAGTCACAACTGCACTTGAGAACCATTTAGTGGTTTAACCCCACAATCTGACCCCATTAAGGTATATTTCAAGCAGGGAGGTAGATATTGGGTCCCATTTTTACACTCAGTATCACCCAACCTAAGATTTGAACCTCCAACCTCCCAGTGCGAACACTCTTCCACTAGGCCTCTCAGCTGGCAGAAAAAAAAATTCCTATGTTGGTGTTCAGTTCAAAGTGCAGTAATTACAGGGTTTGTCTCAGCTAGTTTATATATTGATGCTCAAACTTATGGGTTCATGTGTATCTGCAGGGGTCAAAGCACCATGTTTATTGTTATTCATCTTTTCCTATACTGTTGCTGCAACACATCTAAGGAAATTATGTATGCTTTTTTTTTTAATTTTTCCTTATTCTGTATCTGGTGTACAAAAATGGTGTCAGATACTTTGTCTCGTCACCTCACCTGTGTTCTAAAGTTTCTTTACATTGGATTTGGATTTTGAGTTATGTGTCAGTCAAACTTTTACCTTCAATCCAATATGGTCTTCATTGCTAACAAATCATTGGGTTTTCTTCCCCTTTCCCCCTGGAAACAAGCTTAAAGTGTCTGAGTGCTGGAATAGAAATTGTAATATTCCCACAAATAAAAAGGAAGAAAGTGTTAATTATACAGTAAAGGTCACACTGCATATTTAAAACAAATATTTAACCAATCCAATTAGTATGGCTTGATGTCAGAATTATTCTATCAAGTTTTGCTAATGCAACCTGAGGGCACTGACAACTCAATCAGAATGACACAACGGAAATGAATTAAGTTAATATTTCATTAAAACGACCCAACTTGTCATTTAATTAAATATTATGGATTAATTTTTTCCGAGGAGCCTGGCTTGTAAATAATTGAGTTGAATTTTGATGTTTTTACATTGGTTTCAGTGCTCGACTCATAAAAAAAGAAAATTTGTAATATAATACATGCATGACCCAGATCAAATACAGCAGTGCATAAACTTTTTTTTTCTTTAATACATCCTTCTTACAGAATGTTTAATGCTCTGCTCTTGACCTTATATTAAAACCATAGCAAAACTCGGACGATCTCATTAACGTAACTCTCAGGAAAAATCTAAACCAGTGATAAGTTAAAGGAAAGAAAAAAGAAAAAACTACAATAAAAGAAGTCTCTAATAAAAAAAAGTAAAATCCCATTATTAACCCCATTATTATTTATTGGGTTGTTTTTGCCCATAGAGGGCTTAACATTTGCTGTCAAAAACTAATAAAGTGTAGTCAAAATAATACCAATCTTGTTTTAGGCAACAGGCCTCAAAAAAATAAAAAATAAATATATATATATATATATATATATATATATAAAATTAAAAAATGTCTTGGCTCTACACCAAAAAAAAACATTTTGGTAAAAAAAAAGGAAAGAATAAAAAGTTAACGAGAATATGGTATAGGAGTCACATAGGTCTATAAGTATCCAGAAATAAACATAGAATCTTCTATTTTGTTCACATTTCGGCATATCCCTTCAGTGAAGCAGCTTTTAACTGATTTGCACACTTGGCTTGGCAGAGATTTTTATGCCGGATTCCCCTTCCTGACACAACCCTGTCTTTTGTCCAGTTTGGGGACCGGCACAGGGAGAGCAGACTTGGGCCCATCTGTGGCTCTAAGAGGAAAAACAGCAAAGAAGGAATGAGGCTGATGAGGAATCATTTTGATTTGTTTGAGTGAAGCTGAGAAACATATATTTTTTCAGATGATAAAAAGAATTTGTAAATAGTTTAAGAAGTAATAAAGGATAAATTGAGTTGATTTACACGCAAATAAATAAAGTGATTTGAAGCCATAGGTAAATGCAAACAGTTCTTAACTGAACTAAAATGTTTCATTTTGCATTGAAAATGTACACCGCCTGTATGGACTGTTTCTGTTGTTGTTGTCCAACCATGGGCTGAGTCAGCAGCACTCATGGAGGTTTCTTCTTACACTTCACCGATGCGAGACTCTCATCCCAGAGACGCAGGCCATGTCATCGCACCGATGATGTAGAGTGGGAGGGAGGAAGCTGATCTGCCTATAATAAACTGTAGCGGCTGTTTGTATTTCTCTTCAACTCTCATCATTGTGGCTCTGCATGAAATCCATCCTCTTTTGTGCTTTTTGTCTGGATTGTGTCTACATTTACAGACCCCCTGACTCCTGCAGCTTTTCTGTGGCATGTTGTGATACTAAGACTGGTTTGTCTAAAATGCCATGTGTTATTCCAGCAGCTATGTACATCTAGGCATAAAATAACAACCACGAATGCCTTATTTGTTCATTCCATGACTCAGCCCCTGCTTCTACTTTCCATATTTTTGTTTTGGTGTTCTTACCTTCTGCTTAGTTTTCTTGTTTTTTTGTTTTTTGTGGTAACGTTCTTGATTCTATGGCCCTTCTTCTTCCCCTATAGGTCAAGCCTTTTTGCTAACTGCTATAAGACTTTTTTGTGCAGGTTTATTTATGCAGCACACCATCTATTCATCCATCTTCAGAACCTCCCAACACCTCTCAGGATCACAGGGCTGCTGGAACCAAAACAGACACTGTTGGGCTAAGTCGAGGTACAGCCTGGACAGCTTGCCAGTCTTTTGCAGGGCCAAACACTTGTACAAACATGCACACTTAGGGGCAATTTAGAATCACCAATTCACCTACGAGCACATATGAAGGGAACATGCAAACTCCACACAGAAGGGTCCCAACCAGAATTCAAACCAGGGTCATCTCACTTTACGGCCAGACCGCTAACCGCCATGCCACCATGCAGCCCACAGCATACCAAAATGATGGATAAAAGGAAAACAAAGAACTTCATACACACATGCTAAAACTCTAAAATAATTACAGTGTGTAAACAAGTCAGGAAACAGCTCACACTTTTTGTATTCCATATTTCTGTATTCCCCCCTGAAATAATTGTTGTTTATGACTGGTATAGCAATTATTTTTCACCAAATATTTTTAAAAAAGATGTATTTTCTTGTCTTCCAGGTATTCCAGCATTTTTCCAGTGATCATAAAGTGTCTGACAAAATGCGGTGATGATAGAATCTTCATTTTCCACTGCAAGATTGTACTTTTTGCTCCCAAAGTTGGAAAAAATATGATCATATGATGAATTGTATGTATGACTGGAAAAAGCAGTTATTATCAGCAACTAAAATAAAGAGAAAAAAAGACAAAACAAATCATTGGTATGAAATTAAAGTGAAAGGTAAATTGGCATATTTTTTTTTAATAAAAACATAACCATGAATCCATTACAGTAATTTACCAACAAGTTTTCAAAAACATTCACCAGATGACATATTGACATTGACAGTGATATAAAAAAATAATCGTTTTACTCTATGTTTGGGTTAAAGTGAATGGAGAAACAATCAACAGAAAGACTATCACAATTATGAAGATAGCTGAATTTTAATCAATTGTTAAAAAATTGTTTGATGAAAGAATAAAAGATTTTACTAAAAGTTTTTCCAAAAAAAGATAGTCCAACAACAGCAAGGATTTCCCAACATTCAGAACCTAGTGTGTAGATGATGGCCGTTTCTTTTGTTCTCTATCTTACCAGAGTTGAGGAAACTGCTCTGCCCAGAAACTGGATGGCTCAAACTTCAATGACCCCTCAACATGTGAATAAAATAATATACTTCTAAAAATCTCTGAGTTGAATATGAAATGCTGGCCATATTGAACTCTGAAAATGTACTTTAACAGAAAAAAAAAAACACTGGTTGCAAATATTAGGTTTTGTGTCGATGCATTTTCCCTGTTTTTCTTTAACATCTTAGCAAATGTTTTACATCAAATATCCAACAAGCCAACATACTTGTTCGAAAACATGACATAAGTGAAGACCTGTTACTTTTTTCTTTAAGAAACTCTTCTGTCGTTCACTTTTACCTGTTATAATGTCAGCTGTTTGAACTGGTAATCTGTATAAAAGACACCTGTCCACACCTTTAAAAAGTCAGACTGTAACCTTTCCACATCGCCAAGACCACAGAGCTGTCAAAGGACACCAGGGAGACAGTTGTAAACAGATGCTAATAATACAGTTGTGAATGGAGGGTAGAAAAGCATCTTAAAGAGGAAGTTGCAGGTCTGTGATTGACAAAATTCTTCTCACAGTTAAAGAGTATTTATGATAAACATTACACATGTATCTCATCCTTTTAAGTGGGGCAATTCCCAGATTTAGTTTTTTGAAATTGTTTTTTACCCCACAGTATTTGTGCATCTTGCTGAAAATTCATCGGTAGACCGTAACATGTCAACTAAGAACTACATTTAAATAACTGGAACCTTTAACTGCTTTCTTTCAGTTAAAATTTGTATTTTTTTTTCTTTTAATCAGTAAACCTGTATTTCAGTAATCTGTCATCCTATGTTGTCTCTAGAAACATGACAGGGAAATTGCTTATCTTTTTTTAGTGTGAAGTGATCAAAAACTAGACAAATAATAAAGTGTTAATCACAACTGCCCTTATGAGTGGATACGGGCTGACTGTGAGTGAAAAGTGGGCGACCCTGAAAGGGGCACCTTGGTGACCCAAAAGAATACTTAAGTCATAGATAGATAGATATAATTTAGTCTGGACTCATATTCTAATCAATAAAAAGAAGTGCACAATCCACAACATTAAAAAAGTACAATGTCAAGAATACACTAGTTGAGAAACAGCATACAAAAAATTACAATCAATAATAAAAACATTGATTCTGCAAAACCCATCATAAATATTAATTAAAAGGACAGATAAAAAGACATTCCCTCCAGTGTTTCTACATATTTCATTAGAAGCGCTTGGCACTGTATCTAATGTTGCTTATGGCCAAGATAAGAGTGTTCTCTGAAGCATTAAGCCTGCAGATAAAACTGAACATGAGTTAGCGCATGCAAGTCCAGAGAGTGTTAATTCCGAGAGAAACAAATAGTTCACTAGTACTCATCCTCCTTAGCTTATTTAAAAACACTCTTTTAGCATCATTGTGTGCCATCTGTAGCTTTCTCATACTGGAAGTTTTATAGTTTGACCAAAGATGAGCTGTATACAGAGGAGTACAAAATACTTTGAATAAAGTCACCTTGATTTCTTCTGTACATATGCCAAACTTCCGAGAAAGAGTGTTAGCTTGGCCATATACCACATGGCACAGCCTGTAAATGTCAGTGTCATCTGAGGTGTCTTCTGACATTACTAATGAAGATATTCATCTTTTTAGTACACACGAGCACAGCATTTGATTGATAGAAATCTTTTTTTTTGTCTTCTTTTGTCTGAAAAATCATAATCAAACTGTTTTGCATTAAATGTGAGCCCATAATCTGAACAGATGTTTAGCAATTGTTGCAGACAGAGATCATATCACCAATAACAAGTACATTAAAATATGAATAACCTTGTATAAAATAATGACTAAAAGCAAGCCTATGAAGAAACTCAGTTTAAGTATGATGACAGTCATAGAGGGTGTTCACATTAAGAATGAAAGAGTACTCTTAAGCCCATCAGTTCAATTTTAAAGCTCTGTGCCATGAGTGGATGAAGCCCTGCCCATCAGCCCACTTGGAGGTAGACCAGTGACTCCAAACTTACGTGGCTCAAGGAATCACAGCACATTAGCACCCGCTGGCCAAATTTCTTGGCTATACATGTCAGCCACATTATTGCACTCAGCCGAGATTTTGAAAGATGTCTCTAAAAACATTACAGGGAGATTACTTACTAAAAATCAGCCTTTTTTTTTGGTGTGGAGTAATCAAAAACTAGACAAACACTTATACCAACATACAATTTGTGTTCCCAATGATTTATAACCCCCGATTGTAAGAGCAAAATCTGTCTAATGCAAGAGGCTCTCAGCTCATATCTGTCTGCTCAGCTGGTTGGACAGGACAAGTTATAGTAAAAAAAAAAAAAAAAACTAGACAAACAATAAAGCATCAATCACGACTACCCTTATGGGTGGATATATGTCAGTGCTAGCTGTATTAGATCTCAATGCTGCATTTGGTACAGTCGACCACGCTATATTACTCAAACGACTGGAAAACTGGGTGGGTCTCACTGGGCCAGTGCTAAACAGGTTCAAAACATACTTGGAAAACAGGAAATATTTTGTGTCAGTTGATAACTTCACATCAGAGCCGACAGAAATTACATGTGGAGTTCCCCAAGGCTCCATTCTGTGGCCACTTCTTTTTAATATCAACATGCTCCCACTGGCCCAGGTTATAAAGAACAACATTGTTAGTTACCATAGCTATGCAGATGACAAACAGATATATATTACAATGACACCAGGAGACCTAGGCCCTGTACAGGCTCTTGATAGATGTATTGAGGACATTAATGACTGGATGTGTCACAACTTAATTAGATTAAACAAAAATAAAACTGAGGTTATTGTCTTTGGGGCTAAAGAGAAACGGTTGGACGTCTCTACAGAGCTTCAATCTATTCATCTTTACACCATCAACCAGGCCAGAAACTTGGGTGTAGTGATGGACACAAACCTACATTTTGATAAACACATTAACACAGTCACAAAATCAGCCTGCTATCATCTCAAAAATATTTCAAGGATTAAAGATCTGATGTCTAAGCAGGACCTGGAAAAACTAGTTCATGTGTTCATCCTTAGTCGACTTGAGTACTGTAACAGTGTTTTCACTGGACTACCAAAATATCAATCAGGAAACTGCAGCTTTTTCAGAACTCAACTGCTCGTGTTCTCACAGGAACTAAAATAGTAGATCACATCAGTCCAGTTCTGACGTCTTTACACTGGCTGTCTGTCTGCAAGAGAATAGACTTTAAGGTTATGCTACTGGTTTATAAACCTTTGAATGGTTTATCACCAAAGTACATGACTGACCTCCTGACCCAGTATATACCAGCCAGACCTCTCCGCTCATCTGGATCCAGTCTTTTGTCAGTTTCTAGAGTCAAAATTAAACATGGAGAAACTGCATTCAGCTTCTATGCTCCACAGATCTGGAACATACTTCCAGAAAGCCTTAGATCAGCTGACACACTCTGTATTTAAATCCAGGTTAAACACCCACCTGTTCTCAGCTGCATTTGATTTATTTGTATTGAAAAGTTTACATCTGCACTGTTTATCTATACTTGTTTTAAATTCACTTCATTTTAACTTTCTTTAAATCTTATTTTAGTGATTACACCTTTGATATTTCTTTTGATTGTTTTCCTCCATTCGTGTTTTATGTAAAGCATTTTGAATTTTCTTTGTACATGAAATGTGCTTTATAAAGAAACTTATGTTGCCTTGGATATTGGCAGTGTGTGGGTGAAATATGGGCGAACCTGAAAGGGGCACACTGGTGTCCCACAAGAAATAGCAAGGTCATAGACTGCTTGGTGAGTCTATAGAGCGAAAACTTTCATGCCCGTTTTTGCCTACAGGAATGCTGCGAGTATCAGGTCATAGCAAAAAAAACCAGACTGATAAAGCTAAAACAAATGTTACTGTGAATACACTATCTTCAAATCTAAGTAATATGTAAAAAACAAAAACAGTCCGACAGGCCTACACATAAGTTGTGTTAGTGTATTCACAATAACACTCAAACATTTGGACAGAGCATTGTGTACCTCTTGAAATCAATTTAACGTTAGTAACCACAATCAGAAATAATCCATATACAACTAAGCACTCCAGATTAAAAGGCACAATGTTGTTTTTTTTTTTTTTTTTAAATAAATAAGGCTCTGAGTCTGCCTTATTGTGAAAAAAAAATCTGAAAGTCAAAAAGTGATGATGCCAACTGTCCTGTTCTCAGCCTTCTGCTGTTTTCCCTCTGCCCCAGGTTCATGTAAAAAGTTGTTCATGTAATTAAATTTGGATCACCTGTTCACCCCCGCATATAAACTGCTGTTTCTGCTCACTCCAGTGCCAGTTCGTTTGCTTTCTATGCAAAGTAAGTCATTGGTTGTATTGTTTCCTGCAATATCCAAATGCTGTGAGTTTTGGTTCTCGTACCTTTTTTGTGATCTGACCTGTTGGAGGTTTTTGTTTCTTGTTTGGAACTGCCTTTTGTATGTTGATTGTTTTTGAACTGTTCTTTCCCCATTGGAGGATCTCTCTGCGTTTTCTTCGGAGGTTCGTATCACTACTTTGGATTCTGTTTCTCTTGCTCATATTGCCTTCTCCTGATTAACTCTTTTTTTTCACTTTCTCCTGTGTTTGGATTGTTTAAGATTGTCTTCACTAAATCATAACACTAGTATATTGAGAAACTGTCTTCATTAAAGTTTATTTATATATTCCGTATTTGCCTGTTTTTGGTATGATTGTCCTTAGTGAAGTCCATCAGTCTTCCGAATGTATAAAGTAATATTTCTATAAACATATCTATTCAAGGAAACAAGGAAAGGATCACAGACAAAAGATCCCCAGAATTTTCTACTTAAAGAAGACCTTCCTGTGGTGTTTCCAACCGAGAGGCTTTATTAGGGAAATGTTAATCAAATGTGAAGTTTCACTGGTCTGTACTGCTCGCTTTGCCACCACCCCCCCTGACCTTACAGTTAACCCTTATGTTAAATGTAGATTCCTCTCCTCCAGCCTTAGGCATTCTAATGTTGCACACAGAAGTACAGGAATGTGCTTTGCATCTGTAACTTTACATGGCTGTCTTCATACAAAGGAAGAAAAAGCAAAAAATGCAAAGAGAAACTTTAGGAAGGTGACTAAATAACAACCTTTCACGTGTTTTATGTGGGTACTATAGGCCCCAATCCGAATTCTTCCCTTCACCCTACCACTCCACTTTTTTAAGGGGTTACTCTTGAGGCGGAGTAATACAGAGCCGCGTCACGCTATACCGCAGGGGAGAAGCGCTTTTCTTCACGTGGATGTGCTCTAAAGCACATAAGTTTACATTTAAATCCAAGTAATGACTTGTTGTTTTAGCATGACCTCTTTAAATTTATAAAACCGCTGGTGTCATGTATATTCAAGTACTGGAAGCTCCGCACTAATGTGGCTAACCGGCGACCATTGATGACGTCATTGAGTGGTAGTGACGTCCGAAATCTGAGACACTATTTTTCCATAACTCTCCGTTTGGAGGGCTAAATGTAAGGGAAGGGAGAAGTGGTATGGCAAAGGGAAGAATCTGGATTGGGCCTAGTTTTCTGAGCTCACACTGCCCTGCCCATGCATTTTTCAGCATGTGGGATAAAATGACATGTTCAGATGCATGTAACAGACGTCTCTGCTCTTTTTTCCCTCAAATTCTCCAACATGAGAATACTATCAATTATGCATCCATCTACACGTCCATCCATGAATCCAAGAACAGTTCCTGGCAGGTTTCCAAGCGTTAGAAAGCAAAAGTGTGAAATCTGAAAAGCGACAGTGGCTTTGGAACGACCTTCCCTGTTTAGTAGATCCATTATTGATGTGGAACAAGACTGACTAAAAGAAAAATGTTTTGAAACAGGGCACGCCATGCCCACCAACAGTGCAATGATTCAGGCTTTCTATTTCCACCAAACACCATAAGAGCCACACCTGAATTACTAGACGGTTTCACAGAGTAAGAATTTACTCTCTTGTCTCATGTTTACAAGCTGAGTCTTACTCGAACTAATAAAAATACACCTCAGCTGGAACAGATAAAAGTCAACAATTTTGCAAAGGGCTTGAAGAATTGAATTTTTTTTGTACTTCTTTATTGGTGATATCAAAAACTCTGGGCACAAACATCATCTTAGTTGGGGATATGATCAATGTGTCCACAGACAATTGAAGGTCACAGTGTGTCTTGTAGGGGTAAAAGCATCAGTGCAGGGAGTAACCTCCACGATACTTGGCCCTATATCACACCCTCCTGAAGGTTAGAACAAGCATTCAGTTGGCCAAATCAATATCTCTTTATTTCTTATAGTGCTCATAAATGACGACTGTTGCATTGTCACTAAGGCTCAACCCAATGATGTCCTGAAGCACTCCGGTTTGATATCTGAAAACATTTCAACACACAAGCAAGAAATAATGCATCACTATGACAGGCTTTAAATTTAATTATAAACTCTGACCTGGTCATGTTTTTCCCAAGCCTAAGATGGATAAAATGCCACCATTCCTGCTTTGTTTGGAAAAAGACTGTTTGATTCATAGGTATTTTCTTCACATATAGAGTGACAGCTTTTGCTCCTTCTATTTAGTGCAGCTGACAGAAGTAATCAGCATAATCTTATTTACCAGATTGGCTGCAGGTTCTGCTGTGGAAGTCTTCAGTCTCTGTCACGGTTTAGACTTGTTTTGTCTTTATGGCTTATTTATGTATTAAAACTACTTTAATCCAGACATTCAAACCCTTTAATTAGCTGTTGATCTTTTTTTTTTTTTTTTTTTTTTTTTTCCAGAAGTCTTCTGCTCCTTCCTCCTTTGAACAAGCCTGTTAAAGGTTGAATTATATATTCCATTTAAAAACCAGCATAACACGAGGTTTCCCAATTCTCTTTGCTTCCTTTTCATTGGGATAGCTGGTGTCCTAGCAATTCAAGAGTTTCTGATTCTTGTTTCTGGTCCATAATTGCCTTGTTCTATACCCATTTCTCACCAGTCTAAATCTCACCGTTTCTTAAAAATTGACAAGTGATAAAATCTAACCAAGATGATGATTCTCACCTTTACTAAATCAAAATATTGTTTTTAACTATGGATTTATTTGTTTTGCATTGATTTTTATGGAAACGTTCAACCATATACATTTGGGGATTTATGCTTTCACTGTTCCAAAGTTTCTTCAGCCCTTAAATGTTGAATCATATTTCACTGTGAACCCCAGTTAGAATTCAACCCTACAAACAGATGTGCTTTCTCAAAGCAGAGCTCTAACACCAAGACTGTGGTCACAGAAGCGTAACAAAACTGCTGCAGGCAAACTCTATTGTGAAGACAATCCTATTCATGCAGTCAGTCAAAGCTGGATCCATCAATCCCACAGTGAGCAGCTGTGTCAGAGTTTGTGTCTTCATTAAGTGTCACTGTTTATGAGGTCTGCCTGTCTATTATTTGCAGGTATTCTGCAAAGCATTTCCATTGGTTGTGCTATTAAAGCATGATGGCTGATTGCTTAGTGACAGTAATGCACAAACACACATACATATGCTGGTTGCTAGGTGACAGTAATAGCATGTGATAGAAGGATGTGAAGGGTTGGAAAAGTGACTGGTTGTCACCTGTATGACTGCACAGCTGTCAGGTTTCCCAACAGGAGCTGTGCCAAAGTTTTTTGCATTTGGCCAAGGAAGACAGGAGCAGAGGGAACAATGACTGTTGTAGTTTTTAGAATCATACGAGGTCGATGAGAATATATTTTATCAATAATTTTAACAGAGGAATATTTTGTGCTGAATAAATTGAGTGTTAAGAGCTGACTTAGCTTTATTGAATTACTGAAGTTTTTTTATCGTGCTTGATATTTTTCTGTAACAGTTCAGACTCTTTACTACAGATTAGCTTTTGTTGAATTATGTCAACTTTAAAATAAAACAAAAAAAGACCAGATGCCTGTCATCTTCTTCCCGATGAGGTATCATTTGAGAGTTTTGCTTTAAACATTCCTATGAGTATAGCTCTGTAACTACATAGAATGCTTTTCCACTTTATCGTATTAGTGTGAAAATTCAATCACTGTTCTTATTGTCATAAAACAGAGAGAGGATTCACAAAGGCCACGCTAAAACAACAATCCATTCTTATGGTAGAGTACAACTGCTGTCTGATTATTCTATCCAGCTCTTACCTGAACCATGTCAATCTATGCCTGAGCATTAGATCCATTGTTTTACAAAGCTACCATAGTAGGTGATATTATAAACACTTTTTCAATGTTTGTCTATCTATGTTGTTAAAAATTATTGACATGCAGTGAAGGGTGTGGCATAATTGATGTTATAGCTTTACAGAATGGTAACTGAAACAATGAATGTTCACAGCAGATTCAAACCTGTGCTGGTCTACTTCTCTGCCTCAGCTTGATCTGTTTAACAAAGAAGAATCACACTGTTTAAACACATTTGACAAAAGTTGTCTGGCACTGTACACAAAGGCTTAAAAACATAAAAAAGAAGGCTTTTTATTTTGGTTTTGCTATTCTTCCTTAATACTGTCTGTTGGTCCTATAAGATCAATGTTTTTTTTTTTGTTTTGTTTTTTTTGTGGACCTATAATGCAATGCAAAATATTTCATATCTCATATCATATATGCTTACATGAAAACCTCCTCTGTGAGGAAGGGCAGATATATGTTTGGAAGAGAATAGCATTCATGTCCAAAATGTTATTAATTTCAAAGTCAATCATCTCATCTGTCATTGGTTGGTTCGATTTTTTTGCCAAGTCAAACTGGTTTGATCTAGATTGCGAACTTCAATTTTTTTCCGGCTTTTATGGCAGGTCTTTTAGTACCTCTCACTTCTGTCTTCTGTCTCACTTCTTGAGCTTTCTCATTGCTGTCTTGGCTTTTTAGGCGTAAATTGGTTTTAATTTTGAACCATCAACCTTGCTAACAGTTCAAAGTGAAACTGATAACAGTATTTCCCTGTTGGAAGCAGCCACCAAGCAATTAAAGGTCTCTAAACGGGATTAAAGGACAGGATGCAGCTCACAGAAACAGAGGGAATTTAGGATTCCCTCAAGAAGCACAAGGGCTGATTGAAGAAGTGTCCAGACAAAGGATTGTCTCGTTTTCAGGAAGCTCACCCAGGCCAGTAAATACAGCACTAAAGTAAGAATAGCAATATTAAGAAATAAAATCCTCAAGAAAGAACACCTGTTTGGGTTTAAATTTACAATAAAAAATTTGAATTACTAAAAACAAAATAATAAATAAAAATGATAAAATGTTATTGCTATGGCATATCCTTATCAAGACTGTTTAATACAATTTTCCTTCTTTTAATCTCCCAATTTTTGGTTTGCCTCCTTCTTCTGCTGTTTGTCTTTTTCATCCAACATTTTCTAAACTTGCTGAATGTATTGGTGGAGCCAATTCTAGCTACTGTTGGGTGAAGGTGGAGCACACCTTGAATAGTTCACCCTTGTCGCAGGGCCACACAATCGCTGAGGTGCTTGGAGGAAAACTTATGGGGGGTGGGGGGTCAGAACTTGTCTGAAACAAAAATAGAACTGATAACAACCTGATAAAAGCACCAGTCCTTACAATTACAAATAATGGCCACTTTATTAGCCAGCATCATAACGGGGAAGAGAGGTGATTGAAGTGACTTTGAACATGGCATGGTTGTTGGTGCCAGACTGGATGGTCTGAGTACTTTAGAAACTACTGATCTAGTGGGATTTTCACCCACAGCTATCTCTGGGGTTTAAAGGGAATGTTTCAGAAAGAGAAAATATCCATTGAGTGGCAGTTCTGTGGGCAGAAATGTCCTGTATATACCAGATGTCAAAGTAGAATAGCCAGCCTGGTTTCAGCTGATGGAAAGACAACAATAATTAAAAAAACCACTGGTTACAACCGAGGTCTGAATGCTTTGGACCTTTAGGCAGATGGGCTACAGCAGCAGAAGGTTCCACTCCTGTCACCTAAGAACAGGGAACTGAGGCTACAATTCACACAGGCTCACCAAAATTAGACAAAAGAAGATTGGAAAAATGTTGCCTGATCTGATGAGTCTCCATTTCTGCTGCGACATTCAGACAGTAGGGTCAGAATTTGGTCTCAACAACACAAAAGCACGGATCCATCTTGCCTTATAGGTGGTTCAGACTGGTGGTGGTGCTGCAATGGTGTGGGGATATTTTTCTGGCACATTTTGGGTCACTTAGTACCAATTGAGCATGGTTACAACACCACAGCCTTCCTGAGTATTGTTGCTGACCGTGACCATCCCATTATGACCACAGTGCAATCATCTGATGCTTTTCTGATACTTTGCTTTTCTGATATTAGTATTTCAGATGCTGCTTATAGGAGGATAGCCCGCTATCGCATAAAGCTGGAATCATCTCAGACTAGTTTCTTGAATTTGACAGTTCATTGGACTCAAATGGCCTCCACAGTCACCAGATCTCAACCGAATAGATCACCTTTGGGATGTGGTGGAACGGGAGATTGGCATCATGGATGTTGAACCAACAAATCTGCAGCAACTGTGTGATGCTGTCATGTCAATATGGTGAATGGCTTATACTTAGGGTTAGGGTAGCTAGCATTTTCCTACCTTCCTTGAAGGCCAAAAGCACTTTACAGTCCTAGTCTCATACACCCATTCACACCCACATTCACACACTGCCGAACACTGGTGCCGACCTTCCACCAGAGGCAATGTGGGGTTCAGTGTCTTGCCCAAGGACACTTCAAAACATACCCATGTGTTAGGCAAGGCAATAATTGAACCCACAATCTTCCGATCAGAGGTCGGCCGCTCTACAGCTGCACCACGGCCGCCCCACTATTTGGACAAACCTCAATGTCACAAAGGATTAAGGCAGTTTTGAAGATCAAAAGGATGTGCAACCTAGTACTAGCAAGGTGTATCTAATAGAGTGGGTGGTGAGTGTATATTGCTTCCTATTATCTTTATTTTTATGGAATACTCCATTAAAGTTCAGTTCTTTAAAAAAAAAAAAGATTTAGTTGTTGGTTCAATCCCTCCCCAAACCGTCAGTGTCGTGTCCTTGAGCATGACAACTGCACGTGTATTAGTCCTAATGCATATTTGAGTGTGAACTTGTTTGACAAGAATATGTTCTCAAGGCCATTAGAAGAACTCTGCAGTCTAAGAAGATGTCAGGTGAAGGTTGGCCTAAGTGCAAAAGTGCTGCCAGACTGGAAAGAAACAATATAAATATGATCATTTTTCCACCTATTTGTAAAATTTCATTCAATTTCAATTAAATATTCGGCTAAAATAATGTTTGGGAGATTTTTTTTTTTTTTTCTTGCTTCATTTTCAGTACCTTCTTTTACATATTAAGTGCTTGGTTTTTATTGCTGAATGTACTGCGCCTGCCCCCTTCCACGTACACTAATTAGAGTTGGGTCGCTGTGGCGTAACTTGTCCTTTTAAAAGGCTTCGTTGCCCCAGAAATTAGATGCAGAGATACACAGCCCTGTAATTAAAAAATCCAAGTTCAAAAACATTAAGTTGCTCTCATGCTCTAAAATATGGATTTACATAGCACAGCCACGGAGAACATCTTGCAAATGAGCCTAATGATATAAACTGTAGATCTACCACATTAGGCTAAAAAAGTAATGGGAAAACTTGAGTTCCCAATTAAGTTTAATTTAGCATTTCATTTTTTTGGGGAAACTTAACAGTCTTTTGGGTAACAGGCTTCAACAATTAGTATGAACAAATTTGTAATTGCCCACCTTATGTTTGTATAGATTTTTTGCCTAACAAGGCAATGTTAAAGAAGGATGAGAAATACAGCCATTATAATCCTACAGCGTCTCATTAGTTTTATGTGTGTTGTGAGCTCAATATTGGTTAGGATATTGATTGTGTTAATGCTAAGTACGTTGGGTATTATTTCAAAATTATTGAAATGATCGCAAATTGTGAGAAGGCAAAGGCGTTCAATACGTGGTTATTAAAAGTGGTGGACGGAGCCCTGCATGCTCTATTTCTGTGAAGGCATTAGAGAGACAGTAAGAATCTATTGCCTTTCTGAATCCCAAAGGATTTTCAATACAGCCGGTTTAGAATAATCATTAGTGAGGATTTGACACTGTGCTCTGACTGATGACTTTAATGACCTCAGTGCAATCCTCTGCTCTCTTAGTGCACACAGTGCAATAGAGTCAAGGAGCCTTGTAAGTTGAGAGTATATTTTTTAAATAACACAAATTATACACAAAACGGATGCAAAAACAAAAAGAACCAAAATCCGTCAGATTCTTTTTACAAGGCTGGCACTGTGAGGATTAAGGTCTCTAGTTTGGTTTGTTTGATTTCATTTTCTTATTTGGTTCATGCGCAATTCTGTTTCAGTTTTTTTGTTGTCACCCATGTTACAGTCACAGCAGGTTTAGAATACTGATTATTCACAGCTGTTTTCAGTTTAGGCAACCTTCCTCAGTGAATCGAAGTGTCTGGTTTTCTCTTTGTACTGGGCAGATCAGTGATTTTTTTTTTTTCCCAAGACCCATTCCAATGATTCATGCTTTTTGTTTTTCCTCCTTTCTTCTGAAGGTTTTTCGCCATGTAAAAAGTCCATCATACTTTCAGCAATTCCAACAGTCTTGGTATCAAAATGTTCAGGAAATTACTGCTTGTACTTTTGGTTGTTGAGCATTTTATGGTTTTAACATTTTACGCAATTTAAATGAATAGGACATATTTCAAATCCTTTAAAAAACTTTGTGTACTTTTGAAACATATGCAATCTTGATATCATAATGTTCAGCATGTTAAGGACATTCATGCTTGTACTTTTGGTATTCATACCGTTTACACATTTTAACAATTTTAAAGTTTTTTTTTCAGGATATGCTTCGAATTCTTTGTGCACGTTTTAAAACGTATGCAGTATTTGTATCAAAACTTGCAGCAGGTTGACGACTTTAATGCTTGTACTATTCATACGTTTGTATTCATACATTGTATGCATTTATAAATTTGACGCAATTTTTATGATTTTTTTAACGAAATCTTTTCAATTTTTCAGTGCACTTCTAAAACCAATGCAATATTGGTATAAAAATGTTCAGCACGTTCAGGACAGTCAAGTTAGTACTACTACATTTAAGTTTGGCTAAAATTGTAGCAAAATGCTAGCTTTTTGGGGGATAATTTGGAGTTAAGGTAGTATTTTAGCATCACCTCAGCTTTTTTGGCAAATGTAGTATATTTTTCTGGGCTATAGACGAGTTAAGCTAGTATTTTAGAAACATGCTGGATTTTTTTTTTTTTTTTTTTTTTGGCGAATTTAGCATCTACTGAGGTCTTTTGGGCTAGTTCTTTCTGCACTTTTTGCAATTCCTGCAACTTCAAATCCTTTAGCAACTTAAGCTTATTCAAGTAGCTTTAGCATTTTCAACAAACAGCTTCAACATATTTAGCGACTAAATTCAGCAAACAGCAATCACACAAGCACTATCTCAGGTAATGCAACTTTTCTAGTATATTTTTTTTAATTTTAAATACTTTCTACTTGTATTTTTTTTTATGATGGAGGACATGTATTAAAATAAACCATTAAATATGTGACAAACCACTTTGGCTCTAAAATTACCTAAATGTAGCATCTACTTAAAAGCAAAAAAATACATGATTTATTTTTATAGCTAGAAATAAATTCAGGCATTGAATGGTTAGGAAAAATAAGTTTAATATTGCCTTTCTGAGTATTTCTTCATCCAAATTGTTGTGAATCAGAAGCAGACAAAAGCAATGCCTTTTGAAAAAGATCACATTTGTTTTGCAGAAAATACGCTTGCTGGGCCACTGGCTCTCTGCTCCACTCCATTCTTGCATCCACTTTCAGACCATTAGAACAACGTACATCTTTGATTTCTTCATTTGAGCTGGCATCTGTCTCAAAACTATATGGATGGATAGCACCAACATTGCTTCCCTAATGTTATTGGGGCGCGCTTACTTCACACCACAACTCAGAGGTGAATTTCTGAATGAGATACTTCCGCTCTGTAGAACCTATGTCTCAGAAAAAGACACTTTTTTTTAAACATAAAATTGCATTATTATAATTATAAGACAACTAGGAGTATGTTTTAAATAGATGTTTGGAGTGGATCTTTTAGGTCCCTCAACAAGCCATGTCTTCTGCATTTTGGGCCCTTCACTACTGGTTCCTGTTCAGTTCCTGGTTGCACAATACAGAAGGGAGCTGACTTTTTTTTCTCCAAAATAAAAAAAAAAATAAAAAAAAAATAAAACATAAAAGCAGCAGTTTGAAATGTGTATCTAGTTTTTAATGGTAAAATTCATTGTAGAAAAAAACTTATGTTTATGTACTGCATTTAATCAACAACAGAGTTGATTTAAGTATTTAAATTTGTGTGTGTGTTTTGGCGGGGCTCCTATATGTGCACACGTTTATCTGCTGTGCTTAAGTGGGTTGTCATCACTTCTGTAAAAGTGGGTTGTCATCATTTTTGTGAATGAGGAAATCTTTTGGGGATTTCTGGCTTCAACCACACAGAGAAACTCAGGTTTTTGAGTTTCACAGGAAACGTTTAGTTTGAGTGTTGGAAGATAAGCAGTGTGGGAATCTCCAGCCTCTAGCAATCACATGCATGATTGATCTAAATAAGGAGCACCAGTTTGTTTGAATATCTAGTCAAGCTGTCAAACTGCTTCGAAGTGTTAACACGTCTGTAGAAGATTGATAGGATTGTATGTGGTCCTACATTAAAGGATGGAATCCCATCATATCAGCAACAGAGAGCAGATGTTATGGAAAGCTCCAGCCCTTCTCTGAAAACTCTTGACAGCAACAGTTTCATGGATCTGAAATACGATGCACAAAAGTAAACATGTAGCTTAACAGCTTCACCACTAAAGAGTTGTACCCCACTTACTATTTAAAACTTTAAAATATAACTGATTGACCAAATGCTACAACCACCAAATGTGAAATAAACTTGATGAAAAACACTGTTTTAAAGAATTGTTAACTTAGAAGTTACATCTCTCTGTCTTAAAGCTATCTTAATCACATTTAGCTTTGCTTCTTTGCCCTTTCTGTCTAACATCAGCAGTTTTAAATGATTCGCTTCTGGTTAGTTGTTTTTGACAATTTAATTGGCAGGCTTCTCATTACGGTTGTAATTGTGTTGATAGAATTTAGTTGAATCTTGAGATTCCAAAGCATTCAAGCTACCACTTTTAATGAAAAGTCTATGGGAATGCGTGTATATGTGTGTTTCGGGCTTCTGCGTTCCTCACACTATGTCCCCTTTTATGGCTCAACGTACAAAACTTGCAGACACTGAATGCACATGGAGAGTTAAACTCATTGAGCTTTGACCATTCAGAGACTCGTATTTGGTAGAGACGCATGGGTAACGTCCTTTTCTATTCACAGAAGTTTCAACCATTTGAAAATTGGTCATGAAGGAGAAATTAATAACTGCGGTTTGTGCTAACTATATATGACACCAAGTTTTACATATATTGGTGTATTGAAGACTTCTGTAACATATAGTGGGTTCCGTATGTTGGTGATGCAGAGTGTGCACTGGTCTAGTGTCTATGTATGATCTCCTAGAATGAAAGTCTAGATAATGACTTTTATCTTCTTTTTCTCTTAAACTGTAGATTAAAATTTACGTTCTCTCTGAGTGGCTTTGTAGCCTGTCTGTGGTTACAACAGAATAAAAAAAGCAATCAATACAATTATAATAAACCAAATGCAAAAATCAAACCCAAGATATTATAAGCTTGTATTCTAGCAACATGCTACATCTAACATTGTATAACTTAACAAAAACTAACTTAACTTATGAAGTTAAGTGAGCAGAAAATGCCCACATTAAAATAAAAAAAAAACAGAATTTACCCTCTACAAAAACAGAAACTTGGCTCACCGCTCTCATGGACACACATTTGAGCTTCTAAAACCGGACTGCTCTTGAAACGTTGCCATTTGCTGCTCTGTTTACTTTCCTTTTCAACTTTTAATCTAAATACTCAAAAAACTGCCACATTCTCTGGTGGTGAACTTGAGAACAACGTCTCAGTCCAATCTTTAGAACAACTGGAATAGAGCTGTGTGAAAAAAAAAAAAGCCTGGAGCAAGATTCACCAAATTTGCACTGCTTTGACATTTCGCACCAAGTCTCTTCCAGCTGTGAGGGCGTGCTAGTATCAGGTAACAATGGTCCAGTGTGAGCTAATATTGAATTCAAAAACCCACGGCCAGTGTGATATTAAACACAAACACTGAATTCACTAAAACACTGAATAAGTAAAAAAAAAATGAAAAGGTTACAACATTAAATCTGCAAAAACAATTATTTAGACATGCTCATTGTTTACTTTTATCAATGAAAGTTCTCCTGCATCTTCTTCTTCATAAAATACAAATTATTTTATTAGACAAACTCCCTTTGCATCTCCAGGGTAATAACGCATGACTTCCTAATAATGTTTTAACTTGCTAAAGGGTCTGTGACAAGCATATTGGGATTTTAGTATAAGACCTGAAGCTAAGGGGGCAAAAAGACCAAACCAACTAACATTAAAATCATAGCAATGTCTTTAAAATAAATGAAAAGAGCACAGGCATTTAACACAGAAACAGCCTACGAACATTCACAGAGGAATTGCAAGAGGTCTGAGTAAATATGTATGCCCAAGGCTGTTTCTCCGATTTTCAGCATGAGCCTTAAATCAATCTGCATTCTCTTTTCTTCTTCTGCTTTTTGAGAGATGCTTAACATCACTTTGGCTCATGAACATTTACGCCTACAACTAAACCCAATGATTGCTTTTGAAAAAGTTTATATGCAGATAGATACACAGTGTGAATGTGTGTGTAAATACGCTGTCAGTGGACAAAATTTAGAAGGAAATGTCTGGAGGGAAAAGGATGCGAGGACAGATAAAACCAGCAGACTGCAGGGTAACATCTGTGGGGCTTTGTCAGGATTACAGCGGTCAATGTATACATCATGACAGTCTGTAGGTGTAACAGTTATTTTTACTGGTTTGCTTTGACATTTCTCCACACTGAAGCCTGTTTGTTTGTTTTTGCAAATTGATCTTTTTTTCCTCTTTTTATTAAAATACCACACAGAATTTCTTTATGGAACACGTTACCTCTGCATTACATTATTCAAAGACAGTCAGTCTTGTCTTGTAACACAATTTGAGCTTCTGTCAAAGTCTTTTTCCTGCATTTGGATCCTCCACAAACTGTCAATACTTTCTTCTTATGTCATGCTAAAAAAAAAAGCATTTTGACAAATACATTTTGGTAAAATGTCACTTTACCCATCCAACTCTAACAACCATGTGACGTCTCAGTTATTTTTGGTTGCAGCTGATGGCTCATTAGAGTTCATGACAAGACTGAGAGATAGTAAATAAAAAATATCCATCTTGTGTCATCCATTATTGTTGATTGTAGAATTGTGGTTCAAAAAAAGTTTATATATGTTTTTTTTGTTTGTTATGGTAGCATGGATGCTGAGCTTAATTTAAAAGTCTAACTTGAAAAAAAAAAGAAGAAAGAAACAACTTTTGGGGATTTTAACATCTTTTTTTAGACAAAACCCATTATTTTCTGTGATGGTGGAACATCCCGAATACAAATATCCAGAATCTAAAGGGACTTTACTTTGACAGCCTCGTTTGGCAGTATATATAGCAGAACACTGCAACAGCTACTTTTGCACAGCACAATGTGTCAGGAGAACAGGAATACCTCAGAGAAGAAACAATACTGCAGATATTCAGTTATAATTTTCCATTTTGAAATAAATTTTTGACTGACAATATAGTTGCCAGCACAGGTAAAAAATAAATATTAATAGATGATTTTCTTTTCACCATAACATTTTTAAAGCTAACAAAACGTTTCCCACCACAACTGAGATTTCATGAAAGCAGCCATTTTGAAATGAGCAGGAAAATTCCCTTCTACTGCCTCTAATGGAATTAATAATGAACTACAGGACGGAAAACATGGACCAAGTTATTACAAAGGAACGTTTGGATCATGTTAATGTGATGGGGGTCTCAGAAATGCAACTATCAAATATGAAATGAGTTGTTTTATTAGTTGATCTACATCAGAATGAAGATTCTTTAAAAAAAATTCACTTTTTTTAATGAAAGGAGAAGTCATACAGAGGGGGAATTGTCTAAAACATTTGACAATATCAAGCCTGTACACTTGATTATTGCTTAGGATTTTGACACAATTCCAGACATCACCAAGTCACTTTTTCACATGAATCACCTGTACTTGTCTGTAATTCCATTCATGCCAGTTCTCAGAACGCATGTAAATATATGGTCAGATGTTGAACTTGTCCACCTTGCCGGAAAACCCCCTTAAATACACAGACATGCAGACTTAAGTGGTTCCTCTGTTCGGTGAATATTAGATGGTATTTTTGATGGAATATTTCATAATTTGGCGCCATGAATTGAAAAATTTACTTCTCTAAAGCACTACAAAACACTAAGTTGTACATTATGTTTTATTAATTTATTAATTATAATGTTTTCTACTGTAAGAATGAGTAAAAACTCCACAAAAAAAGGATAATTCTCCCATTAGCATTACCATTCCTAACATTCCTGCTGGTATGTGAGGGCTTTGGTGCCAGGCGGACGTAAAAGGAGTTTGCAGGTTGCTGCTCCTCCCTTGCAGGAGGCACAGCGGTCGTCAAGTCTAAGAGCTGCCATAAACTGAGTTAATAGGACACATGTTGGCCTGGTTGTCTGTTTGCCTCACTTTAAAAAAGCAAAACAATACTCTCTGAGCAATTTTTGTCATGACGGGCTCTCCTGTACACACAAATTACTGATCTTCTCATTAAACTTCCTTTTTTTTCTAATTTGCAAGCACCTGTTTGATCTGCTACAAAGCATAATGAGCTGATTTAGGCCAAGAGACCAAAGCACATGCTACAATGAGCTGACAAGATCTGCAAGTCAAATAAGCCAAATGGCTGTAAATAATTTAATGAGAAATGCTCAGAGATGCTCGGTTTGACTGATGTTGCCTAACAAACATTGCAGTGTTTAGAAAAAGTTGGTTTTAAAATATAAAAATTGAAAAATGGGACAGAAAGTAATTTACAAGCACAAAAATAATAATTTTGACCTGGATTCGCACGAACTTTTTGGGATATTATTTTTTGTTTAAATGTAAAGATTACAATAAAACCACCAAGTGGTGTAGCCTCAACCCCCGGAGAGCAAACTTCCACTAAATCTAGATCTACCACACCTCTCTCCCTGTTTTCCGTCTTGCAATCAGGGCTCCATACTCATTTTCCAGCTTTCAGATTCTCATCCTTTTCTTTACTCAGCTGGGGGGGTTCGATTGAAGAACATCGTCCTCCCTCTGGGATTCCCTCCTGAGCAACGTGACAGATTCCATCCCACTGCTCAGGAAGCGAAAGCCGACACAGGTGGCAACAACAGGTGCAGTAGTGTGGAAGAATCTGTTGGAAGTTGTTTCTCTAAGCCAAAGGATTTCGTTTTTTTCTTCAGCATTTCTGAGACATGTGGTGGCTCCAAAACAGTCATTTCAGCTTAAATTAAAAAAATAAAAAAATGGAATGAATGGACATTTTAAAAGAATAATGGAAAAAGAGGGTTGCCTTTCTGATATGAGAAAATCAAAAGTGCCAACACTTTTTAAAAAGACTTTTTTATACCCTTCTGTTAATAATTTCATTTAACTTTTATTTTGTAAAAAAAAAAGCTGCTATCTGTTGCCACATCTAGCATCTCATGTTTGTCAAACTAGTTTTCTTTGCATGTGTGGCGCTTTGTCATTGAAATTATCCAAAAGTATCTTTTTACTCCCTAGAATCCAAAGTTCTTTTATATAAATGCTATAAGTTAATTTTTTTCTAATCTTTCAAAAGATTTTTGGTTAGAAGAATTAATGAATACCATCAATATGTCTATTATGAAAATGCCAACAAGTAACGTCCTTGAAAACGGCTCATCACACTTCATTGGGACTCAAACTGGGAGCTCAGACAATAGATCGAATTCATTGAAAATGTTTAAAAGAATCTATAAATGTACTAAACACTTTTTTTTTAACTAAGCTAAGAAGTGCCCTTAGTTAAGGGCAGCCATTTCAAATTTTTTTTTATCGTCCATATATATTTTATATTTTCATATTAGGGGTTTGTGAAAAGATGCTGAACTACTATTTATACATTAAGGTTAAAATATGTAGTATAAGTGGAATGTATTTATGATTTTGTAGACATGTTTATCTAAATAATAATAGAACAAATTTAATTTCATTTTGAGGTAATTGGAAGATGTCAAATTTGCTAATACAAGGTGCTTACAATAAGTTTTAAGCCTGTTTCTGTAGGTGCAGTTATAGCCATCCGAGATTATTGTAATTCTGATGTCATCTTATGCATAGTGACAAAACGTGCATTTTTTTTTTTTTTGTTTCTTGGAGGTTGGAAGAGACGGCTGTATGTGGACATCAAGCAAACTACTTAACCATACTTGTCACAGCTGACACATTTTGCAGAATGCATTTAGGATTGGAGAATTCTTTGGTAGCACAGTGCAGAGTTTTTAAGAGACAGACATAATTTACATGTGCAGAGGATTTTGTTGACACAAAATGTTGAAGGGCAACAGAAATTGGGAGACAACAAGAGGAGTAGAGAAGTCAGACAACTGGAGTTGATGGGGCAAGTTTGTTTTACTTTTATAGAAGAAGACCATTGAGACCATTGTTAATCTTTCAGACCATTGGTTGGCAAAAGTCTTTTCTTAATGTGGAAACTCACAAAAGCTCTAGTGCTCCACACAGTGTTGTGTGTGTGCTTCAGTGACGTGCGGTGAGGCTAGCTTTGGTGAGGCACTGACTTCTTCGGTCAGATTTTCAAGAAAATGAACCCAACAGAGTAGCTTATTCACCATATGATTGGCAGCAGTTATAGTGTGTTGTTTAAAACTTCATTTCAACATTTTCTTCCATTTACAAACTGTAGCAGAGAAAAAAAACCACCAAAATTGTAATTATTGACTTATTTAACTAATTAATGAAGTCTGTGTGTCGCTCCCTAGTGTTCTGTCAATGGTCTTTTCTTCTGATGAAATGCATTACTAACCTGTTTGTAGAAGTCTTCCTTTTCTTTCTTAAGTTTTAAAAGTCTTTCCATCTCAGTGGAAATCACTACCGTGACGTGTCAAAGCGAATTCTTGCATTTAGGGGTTTAAAAACATAATCCTACATTTAGAACATGATGCTACACAAATTGAAATAGTACCTGGACGGCTGCACTAGACTTGCTACCACTAATTCTATTATCCTTAAGCTGCAGCGTCACAATCTACAGGCTCACCAGCGCCCTCTGCCTTGTGGCATGTGTACTGCGGTTAGGCAGGCGTACTGCGGGCCTCACATAGTATATTTATAAATTGCAATTTTAGCAGATAAAAAGACTAAATGAGTCGCAAACTGGCACCAATGTAATCAGACAAATGGCGAGAAATAAATATATTGGGTCATTTTTAAATAAAGTGTCCTTTATAATGATTAAAAAGAACAAATTAGTAAGCGCATGCATCAGCTGCAGCTCCAGTCAGTGTGTGTGTGTGGCGCTGGAGAGGCACGGGCTCCTGCCTCAGCCGCCGCTGTCTCGCATATTTGAACAGGAAACTGTTCAAATATCTTCAAAAAAAAAATTGCTGTTTTTTTTCTGAAGAAACGTTGAAAACCCACTTACAAAAAGGTAATCATAGAAATTAAATGTATAAAAAATAGTATTTTATTTTTAATTAAAAAAAAAATTATATTCATTTTATTTCATTTATGCAGTTATTAAGCTATATTTTGTTGGTAAGACATAGCCTTAACTGCCTCCCATGACTGCATGTTACTGGTGTGCGTGGGTCTGAGTGTGTTTGTAGTCACACTTGCAACACTCTGAACAAATACCCAAGTTCAGCTGCAGAAGTCGCTGCTTCATATTTTATTATTTACATCTGCTGGAAGGCTGCATGCTAAATCGAGCCAAACACGGCATGGAGGAGAAGTTTTAGGGGCACTCTAATGGACAAAGAAGTTCCCATCTAAAGACACACCTTATTAGTTCCAAACAGCATGTTAAGACAACAAGTAGGACTGTTTTTAAGCACAAGAAAACAAGGGAGTTAATTAACGGATAGTGTGGTCTTTGCAAAGTGGCTGACTCTGTTTATTATAATGGAGTCAGTCAGGTATTATGCAAGGGGAAAAGGAGAACTTAAACACCCTAAAACCAGAGATATTTGGTTCTCTGAGCTATCCCAGTGTTTTACTCTCATACTAGTTACTTAAAAAAGCTTAATTTGTTTTTTTTCAGCAAAAGCTTCACATACAAACTTACCAAATGCATGGAGACATTGATGTATGTCAATTATACATCTTGTCCTATCAGGAATAAATTACAAAAAAAAAATAAACAGAGATATGCTTTTGTCGGGGATGTATGTTTAAGAGTGTGTTTATGATCTAGCTTGGAAGAAAAAAGACATTTTAAGACTGCTTATACTCTAAGATAATTATATTGAATCATAACATCACTCTTTATTCTTTTAAAAAAAACAGTATTAGAGAATTGTTGAAATACTAGGAAATTAATTTTCATGAAACCTTTTATAAAGAATCAGTCTTAAGAGAAACTGCTAATTACATCCTATAAAGCCCTGAAAGTGCTGCGGTTAACTTATAATAAACGTCTACGTCTACATACAGAATATGCGCAAAAGGGCTTTCATACGTTTCTAAAGACCCACCTTAGTTGTCCTTAGTTATATATTGCTGTAATGTATTCAAGCTGTCTTCACGGTTTCAGAGCTCTCAAAAGCACAACTGATAAAAGTGGACTGTATTAAAGCTATACTGCATCAAACCTACATAACCTGGAGACATTTGTGTTCATTCAGTTTAAAAGTTTTCACAAGTGTCACTAAACTAAGTTATTGGATTTGTGGCAGGATAAAAATAGATTTAGTCTCACCTTTTTGTGTCATAACTTTTTGGAAATGTTTTGTCCTTTATTTTTGTAACAAATGTTTGGTTAGACTTTAGCAATTAAATTTACAAGTGTGCAACATAATCGTTTCTCTGCAGTAAAGACAAGAGAACAGCTGGTTATGAATAATAATAAAAAAAAAAACAGTCAGCTGCAATGATGCAACTGCAACAGGGAACATAGGAGGAGTGTACTCACTCCATCTGCAGTGTAGCATCAAACCATACCCACCGTGTTTTAGAAGCTTCGTCAATGTGAAACTATGTTCATACCGCCCTCTCCAACGCACATTCAAGCGACCACTTTCAATGAAAAGTCTATGTGAGTGTACGTACTGTATTTGTGCATTTTGAGTTTCCATGCTCAAAACTCTTGTGTTCCTATGTCGCTATTCACATTTTTAAGACTATTTTCGGGCTCTACATAAAAGACGCGCATCCATTGAATGCACATTAAAAGTTAAACCAGATTAAGCTTTGACCAATCAGGGCCTTGGATTTGGTAGGGACATACTGATGGCGTCCTTTTTAGTTCACATAAGTACCAATCATTTGAAATTGATCATGGAGGAGTTCCCGGCTGGAAGTCTTTCAAATATCAGAAGAATTCAATTCAATTTTACTTATATACCCCAATATCACCGCCATAATTGTCTCATTGGACTGACATCGGAAGAAAGATGGCAAAGAAAAAATCTGGAGCAAGATTTGAGAGATTTGCACCGCTTTGACATTTCACACCAAGCCTCTTCCAACTGTACGTACATGTACATGCATGTCAGATAGCAACAATCCAGCGTGTGCACCATATACTAAATACATGTTCTTAAATGCGCATCACATGCCCAGTGACTTTGAACGTTTGTCAGAAGTTAATGTGTGGTTGCTTTCTTTTGAATTTCAAGTGAAACATTTTGTTTGTCACTACTAAATGCCAGTTGTTGTTTTTTATTCCTTTTTATGTAGATTGATGTTTCAGCTCCAGCAGCACAAAAGCCAAAAAACAAAAACAAAAACAGTGGAGTGCATGTTATTGTGTGCACATGTATAATGTTTTAAATGTGAATATAAATGCTTGATTACTGTGTGCTGTGTGTGCTGGGATTGTGTCCAGTTTGTTCAAACCAGTCCCAAAATAAAAGCAGAAACTCAACACATTTGAGTCATTTTTTTAAAAACAATCTAACATTTCTGTATATTTATCTACATGTTTCACTTGACTTCTGGATTTGAGCTGTTAATACAAGCAATTAATACAATAAATGGATACCAACTTAATAATTTCCATTCTTCTTTTTCTGCGTATCCATTTTCGTCTATTGACTTATTTTTACTATAAACATTCATGGTATTGATGGTAGCATTGTATTCATAACTCTTGTCTGTGTAAAGACTAAGAAAAAAGGACATATTCTTACTTTTTAATGTTCTTCTGTCAAGTCACTGTTAGCGGAGGCAGCCACATTTCAAACATGTTCTCACTTTTGTTGAAAAACATATTGCAAAAATTATGAAAGTTACAGAAATCACAAAAAATGTGTCATACCAGTTACTCAAATTTTTGACTTAATTTTCAAAAACACTTTTACTGATAACAAGTACTGTGGTTGGTGAAGTTGAAATATACAAGCATCGGGTTTTATTTCAATAATCAAATACCCTTCAGTCCTCATAACAAACTGCTCCAGATCCATGCACTACATCACCTAACTGCCCTATTTTTATAAGAAAATGTATGAATATTTACTTGAAAAAACACATATGACACAGTATGTTATTTAACCAATGTTCAAAACAAATCTGGATTTCTTCATAGGTGATTCAGATTTCTCTCCTCTTTGTGATGAAAGCCTTGAACTTCTGCATCGACAACTTTCCACAATACGTTTAATTTTGTTTATACCAAATGTTTCTTCAAGAAACAGTGCTTTCACATTTGCTGGTGTGTTATTATGGATGTGTCTTTGCTTAATGCATTGTAATCAATACTTGCCTTGGGTATGTTCCAGGATGAATAACACACGTCACTCCGAGAGCCAGCTGAAAAGGTTCCTGTCGGAACAAATCAATAGAGAACCATGTTTGCTTTTACTCATGTCTGAGCTCTTTCAACACAATGCGTGAGCTTTCTTTGTCTCTGGGAGAGGAGAGCATTGTGCATGACTCACTGACTAAGCTGCTTTCACCCCAAAAAGTAATGGCAAAGGAGCAAGATGGATGTAAATCTGTGGGAGACTTTATGCAAACGAGTATCTTGCTATGTTACATTTAAATGAAAGTTTCTGGAAACAAACCTGAAAGGCCTCTGCAAAAGTGTCTTTTAAAGTTGAAGCAAACCTTCTGACTTTAGACTGTTTAAAAAATAAAAAAAAAAAAACTGAAAAAGTACCCTTTCAAGCCTTTCTTAAATCTAATTTTCAAAGACAAAACCAAAACAAATCACTAACCTCTCTGAAAAGTCAAAGTGGACTTTTCTTCTTTCTTACGTTTTTCTTTTCTTGTTCTTTATATTATTTCAATTTATTTAAAACAACTTCAATGTTTTTTTTCTTTAATATAGAAGTGTGTTAGTAAACTGACTTTTCACGTCATTTCTTGAGGCTGAATCACCTCCAAAAGAATTGTTTGTAAGACAAAAATAATTATCATCACTGTGTTTTTATTTTTTATGTAATTATAACTACTAATAGATATGGCAATATGGATGTAATAAAGGTTCTTGCGTGCTGGCATTGATAAGTTGCACTTATTATTGTATTTCTGTAAAGTGTTTTGTTAGAAAATGTATAACATGAAACTGTACTTTGCTCTTTATGGTCCATTTAATTTTTGCAGAAAGTAATGTTCCTTTTATATTCATTTAATTAAGGTTAGCAATATTTAGATACATTGGCAACAGAAACACCCTGAAGGTTAATGTGTACAACTAATCAGGCATTTAGGTAAAATGAATTGTTCCAGATTCAAACTTGTATAGGAAAAACATTCAAAGAAACATACAACAAACTAATAGTGTTAGTAAATTATTCAGTGTAATACGTTCTGTTTGGAAATGTCGAGCTATTAAGCAAAACACAAGAGGCTGTATGTAGAGTGGTGCTAAATATATTATTACGTGTATCTTTAAATGAGCCAGTGGGACCAAATGTGTCTCTGATTGTGTTACTGTGGTTCCTTTCAGTGGAAAACGGTTAATTAATTCATGTTTACTGCTGATGGACTACATACATTTGCTTATGATGTCTACCTAAAAGTAAACACTCCCTGAACAACAATTTTTTTTTAATTACTGTATTTTCTGCAGTGTAAGGCACACACATTTGTTTTTGCTTTTTATTTTTTTCAAAGAACGTACATATTATAATCTGGAGTGACATTTAACCCTCTGGAACACTCAGGCGTCCTGCAGTGCAGCATAATAAAACTCTGTTTAAAATAAACTTAAATTTGTACAAATACAATTGTGAAGCCCATTGAGACAACTGTGTTGTAATATTGGGCTATATAGATCAAATGGAATTTAATTTACTATATGTGAACCAAAGAAATCTATACACAATTTGCCTGGATTTTATTTTTTTATTTTCATTCAAAAACATGTTAATTAGATGATTGACAAAATATGTTCTTCTTATTTTTCAGAAGTTACACCCAAAATGTGTAACGTTTCATTAAATATTTTTGGAGTTTCCACAGTAAAATGAATCATGGAATTTGATGTTTTTGCATGATTCTATGTCTAGTGTGTGAATACAACATGAAAAAATGACAAAAGAAACTTAGGGTCATATAGGTGACGTTGTGCTTATTAAAATTATACCAAATAAGCAAGCAAAATGTCTTTCAAATTGAAAATAGAGAGGTAAATTTAAAAGTAGACAAAAACAAAGTTTAAGGTCCTAGACTTCAGAGGGTAAATAAAATATTTCTGGTTGCTTTCTGATGTCGAGGCAAGTTTTTGAGGAGTACGTGGCTCTCTGTCAAAATGTTAGTCTGTTTTTTTTAAGTTGTAAAAAAATTGGGTGTTTTTGTGAATACACTAGTACGGCTAACTTGTAGCAGTGTCCAATTTTTTTTTTTTTTTAGGTGTTACTAACAAGATTGGGGGTTAGTGTATAGTCACAAAAGCTTTTGTTGTAGTGGCATCAGTTTCTTTGTTTACGTGATACTAACAAGGTTAGCAGTTAGCGTAGTCACTATGTTTGTATTAGCAGTATCAGTTTTTCTTTTTTTTTTGGCGAGGGGGGTCATCTGGACACCACAGCACAATGACTAGCATTACTGTGATCGCAGTTAGCTACGGACTTATCTCTGACTCTTTGTCTCACTTAATGCGCCTTATAGTTCAGTGCGCATTTTATACTACATATGTTTGAAAACAGACCACTATTGACGGTGTGTCTAATGATCAGGTACACCCCTATAGTGTGGAAAATACAATACTATCAAGCCAATTGCAAAATAAATAAATACAAGTTTTGTTTCATCCTGTGGTTCAGAAAACTTTTAATGGCCAATTGATGTTTTAATAATTTTCACATTTGCTTCATGATTAATGAAGATTAATGACGTTTTTTTGTTTTTTTTTTGCAGTCATCACAATTATTAAACCTGCATCACCTTTTAGCAATTTTTCCAAAGGAATGTAGTTTTAAGGCTTAAAAAAACATGACCATTCAAACAGGATCTATTAAAACTCCAAACTTTACACACTTAACAACAAAGTCATGCATCAACACATCTTCACATGCCATTGCTTTAATTAAGGTACTTTTTTTTGTTTTGAAAGACAAGAGTTTGCAGATTCCAAATATACCTGTTAGCTTGCTGCCAAAAAGTCTCTAATAACCATTGGAATCAAGACAGTGTGCTTTTGTTCAACAAACAAATGCAATGCTAATAAATTTACTGGCACTGCAGAATCTTCAGGCCGGCACTATTGCTACACACACTTAAGCTAATTATGAGAAGAGAAAGTAGCTAACGGAGATTTAAACATTTAGCTATCATGTTTTTTCTGGTGAAAAGGGATATACCTGTTAAAAAACATTTTTATAAGACCATAAGTGTTCTGTGTCATCAAACTGCAGCAAACATGCTCTGTGCTGACTTTAGAAGGGATCATTTGGACAAGTACTGAGCTCTGTTCAGCCAAAAAAAAAAAAAAAATGAGCAAAAAAGTGTGGGTCTGATGCAGCTTGTTTTAGCCACCGAGTGCTATTTCTCCCATCTCTCCTGGCCTCTGATAGGTTGACATATCTGTCATTTTTTTAAAAAATTGATTTGTAAGGAAAGCTATCCTCTTTTCTCTGTGGATATATTAAAAATGAAAATATCCAGTGAACAGAGGACTAATATTACAAACTAGCCAAATTACCTTTACCATGAAATTTTAATTAATTTAATAACTTTATCAAAATATCAGTTAAGTGTGATGATTTATTCCAGTATTATATCAAAAACCTTCACCAAAACATTGTTTTGTTTTTAGGTGAACATGAAAAATGAAAGGCTGCATGGTGGTGTAGTGGTGAGCACTCTCACCTCACAGCAAGAAGGCACTGGTTCAAATCCCAGCTGGATTCTTTCTGTGTGGAATTTTCAAGTGTTCTCCTAATGCAACAACTGGCTTTTCTCCAAGTGCTCCAGCTTCCACAGTCAAAAAACATGCCTCATAGATTAATTGGTGTCACAAAATTGTCCCAATGTGAGTGTGTGTGTAGTTGTGAAACCCTCCAACAAACTGGCAATCAGTTAAAGATGTATTTTGTCATCACCCAGCAGTGGCTGGGATATGATCCCAAAAGGGATTAGGCAGCTCACGAAAATGGATGGGTGGATGAAAAACTATAGTTTTTTCTTTGAACATTCAGGAGGATGGGGCCAAATGTATATTTTCTCGAACTTTTGGCTATAACTGTCATGTCTTATATTACAAAGTCACCGATATGATTTTAAAAAGACCTTACGGCTCAAATGATGTGCTCAGTTAAGTGTTGTTTAGTCAGTTCTAGTTGACCCCTGTAGAATCACACTCAACAACCTCCTATGCTGGGTCTTAGTAGGCCTAAACCCCATACGGGGAGTATGCATGATGAAGATTCAGGAGGAATACTGTGTTAGATCCTCGGCATTGAGCACTGGACTAGCACTTCATCTATGTTAAAATTATGAGAGAAATTATGTGATATCCAAATAAAACAAATTTACAGTTGACCACTATGTGACCAAAAAATAGTAATCATAAGAAACATTACAGAAACAATATAGAAGTTTTAGAGGTTAGGATTGAGTGTGTCACTGTGTTTATTTTGCCTTATACTACACACACTGGTCATATCTCCTTGGGCTTATTCCCTTTTTTAGTCTTTTTAGGCCTTTTTTCATTTTTTTCATCTTTGTAAAAACAATATGGTCCTTGCAGTCAGTGACTGCTGCTGCGGGCCACAATAAGTTAACTGGTGATCTTAAAGTCAAATAAGGGTAAACTGCGCTTTTTAAGATTACATAAATCAGCTACACTGTTGGTGCCTAACCTTTGGTCTTTTGTGTACTGCGTTAGCCTATTTGCCATACAAGGAGTAGGCCCTTATTTATTGAAAACTCATCAAAAGAGGTCATAGAAAGGGACACACAGTGAAAAACACAAACAAACTGTAACATTTAAACAATTTGCTTCAGTTTATTCAACTAAATGTTATGTACCTTCTGCTACAATTATTTTCCAAAGTATTAAAAGGAAAATGTTAGCCTTTTGAATCACTTCCCAATCAGCAGCCAGTTAAAACTAACATTACTTTACACAACACAACAGATAATGACTTTGTAAAAGAAAAAGGACAACCATTCCTAGTCTATTTTTATCAGTCAACAGGACACTTAAGCTCATTTGCCTCGCACAGAGTTTGGTCTCATGACCTTTTAACCACATCAGTCTAGAAATTACAGTTTGAAAACAAGAATGAAAGTTTAAGCAGCTGTTTTCCTACATTCATATGGTAAATATTAGCAAAGGTTTATTTTTTGTTGGGGAAGTAAAAAAAAAAAAAAAAAAAGTAAACATTCTTCTAAAATGAATCCTAAAATATTGTCAAATGTCACAGCAGGTGTTCATTTGCAACGTAAAAATGTCATTTGACATCAAGGTTTAAATTCAAAATATTTTTTTAATGGGACAGGTACAGCATATATTACACAACTGCTTAGTAGTCAATATGATTTATGCCTAAAATATTCAGCTACAACTGAATGCAGCTGATACATGTGTTTTAACAATGGTCAGCTCTTTGAACACGCATAAAAAATAGCAATAATAAATGGCCCCAAACCTCTTATTCGTTAGCTTATTGCAAAGACAGAGATTTGCGTGAAATAAACAGGACTGATCAGCAGCTTCCACAGTGTGTGGATTGAATTGAAAAAAAGGAAGACGGGTCTTTGACTTTTTTGTCCAGTTTTAACCATTATTTGAAATATATGAGAAATAAACAAACAAAAAGAGCCATTGGGAATCTGTGTGCTCTAATGATTTAACTTCTTAACTTAAAAGACCCACTACAATCATCTTTGTAAAAGCGTTCCCAGTGGTCTTTTAATTATGTTTCTGCTATTTTAAGGGGGGGGGGGGGCAGTTTTCTAGGACATTGTTTCTGCAGAGCGGCGGTAGTTCATAAGAAATTCACCTCTGAGTTGCGGACAGGACCGATGGTCGGAAGCAACCTCCATCCCTCTTCCAATCACTCATCTGTTTACCTGCTCTCCAGCTAGCTTACAGCCCCTCACACGCCCAACCTAACATCACTGGTGCCACAAAAATGGCCATCGAAAAGTATTTTGAGTGGTAGCCAGGTCAGATAAGAAAAAGGAAGACATACATGGATCTAGTTGTCTAAGTAGACACATCATAATTGAGCTGAGCTTGTGGCCTGCCCAGAATATTTTCCTCGTAACAAATATAGTCTTTTTTTAAGGATATTGTTTGACTCCAGATTCACAATAGTATGAATAAACTCAGAAATGAAATATTGAGATGAATTTTCTTGACATATGTCAAGAATATGTTTAAAAAAACTCAGTTTTCATTGTTTTACATGAAAACCAATAGAGAATACATACAACTTATCTATCTGTAGACTAGTAGCTCTTTATATTAGTCCAAATATGACTAGTGACAGCTTAAACTTGCTTGTCAGATGCTATTAAATGTGCATTTTTTGCATACCCCCAGCAGTGCACTAAAGTCCCCCTATGGGTTTCCAGTTGGAAAAACTGAGCTGGACAACTGACTGGACTGACAGTAATGCAAAGTATTCTGCACATGTACAACATGTTTATCAGCAGCCAGAATCAACTTATAAATGATGATTAATGGCTAATTATGCTTTTGTGCCACATCCCTGCTGCAATGTTTGACTAAGCTGGAGACCTTGCATCGCAGCATGACATGCCTCGCCACAAAATGTTAAAACACATATGGTGGAGATGGATAAACTCTGTCATGAAACCATTTGGGAGAATTTTTGCCTCCGCCAATCTGCTGTGTTTCACTTGTCATTGCTGAGCTGGGATTTTCTGCACACTCACTAATAGGAATCCGTGGTGGTGATTGACAGCCAGCGTAGTGTGTGAAATGCTGAATATGCATCAAAGGCACATGCTCTAGATTTTAGCAGAAAATGGAAAAGGATGATAAAGTTTGCACCCAGCGGAACCTGCTGACATTCAAAGTGAACAGCCAGTGATTCATGACTCACCATTTAAAGTAACACAACAATAAAAAAATAAAATAAAAAAATGTGCAAAAGGTTAAGATTCAGCATCAGGAAAGCTGCCGTGTAACTCAGTGTGTGACACCTCATCTGTCTGTCTGAGGTGGAAGAATGCAGTGCAGAGTGTGCTTTAACCACTCTGTCAGTTCCACTGCTCTACAGAGTGAAATAATTAATAACTTGTTATGAATAACCAACGATGTTGCTGCATGCTGCTTTCTATCCTTAAAGACACACTCTGATGAAAATAGTGTTTTGGGTGTTTTTAAGATGTTCTGTAGCATTTTTCTGATGATGGGAGACATATTGAGAAAATTAAGATTTTAAAATTGCATTTCTGAGTATCTCTCTATTCAATTCATTGTGAATAAAGAGCAGACAAAAAATGTTTAAAAATATTGTATTTGTGACAGTAAATACATTGCGTGGATGACAAGCTCTGCTCCATTCTGATGCATCCATTTGCAGACAAATCCAGAGCACCCTTCTTTTCCTCGTTCGTGCTGGCATCCAATAATGCTCACCATTTAGGTTTGAGGTGAGGGGCTGTAAGCTATAGCAGAAGAGCACATAAACAAATGGATGATGGGAAGTTGGGGTTGGCTTACTCCAGGCCCAAAGTGCTTCATGGTCACAGTATAACATTGGCACCAACCTGTAACCCTCCAATTTCTTGTCCAACAACACTTTGATGGATGGATGGGTAATGCAGGAACTGAACCTGTGATCCTCCAGTCTGCGGTTGACTGCTCTACCTCTGCACCTGAGCCTCAGCATTATAGGGACGCTGGTAAAATAGCCCCAAAGATGATCAGAGTGGGCTTTTAAAGACACTTGATTCCTTTAAAGTGGAATATACAGTTTAATTTTGATTTGTTACTGTGGCAACAACCTGAAAAGAACTCTGTCATAGCAACAGATCTTAAAACATTTTTGTGAAGTCTTGTTTTTCAGCTTCCCTAAAATGATCCTGCAAAGAAAAAAAAAGATTTTCTGTCATTTTTTTAATAAAGATTTTGCAAGATGCTGTTGCCTTTCAATTTAGTCTCAAGCCATGGTTCAGATTTCCTTAGTCAGTAAAGCTGTTTCAGCTTCACTTCTATTAAAAATCTACTATATAAAGAGAGTGGAGTTGAACTCTGCCACCACTGTATTCTAAGCACATAAATGCTTCTCACTCTCAAACAGCTTTCTCGGCACAAATTGAGGGGTAACAAAGAGCAAATGCTTCTTCACAATGCCATCCAGCCTCTCTGAATGCCACAATAAGACTCAGGGACATCCTTTAAAGGAGTGCACACGCAGCCCCATGCGCTTCAGAGCAGTGCGGCTTCACAGCTCCCACACCATCCCTCCTCCTTCTCTCTTATGCAGCAGTTTGTTGTCTCTCCATTTCTATTCCAAGTGAAAATGGCACTACAGGAAGGACATGGGAAAACTAATGAGACTATCAATTACAGATTTATTTATATAATTCCTGCCGCATTGCAGAGAGGCGGCGTGATTATGGGAGAGGAAGCAGAGAGTAAGGGAAGCAGGGGATGATGGGTGAGAGGTGGCTAGTGAGTCCAGCAGGGACCGGGACAACGCTTGTAATGATGTTGTAATTATATTTGGCGTGAGAAGGTGGCTGAGGGACTGCTGTTGATGTAGCGCTTGGGGAAGCTCATCAGGTTTCGGAACGACCTGACAGTTTCATTAAAGCCAAGCCTGCACATGTCCAAAGTATTTGTGAAATAAATCTTTACGGCTCGCAGCCCATCCTCGTGCTCCTTCTCATCTGCTTCCTCTGATTCACTTACTCCATATGCATATAGGCCGGACACAGCTAATCAATGGGGAAAGCAAAGCGGCTCCCTTTCTGACTGTCTCCCTCATTAGTGTTAAGCTCTCTTTTAATTTCAGCTCCTTATCTATCAGTGTAATGGTTAGATTCCCATTGATCGCCTCTTTATGTATTATCTGCTGTTGGGTAAGCAGAACCTCAATATTCAAACTTTCAGAAGGACCCTGGTGCACCCGGTGCTCATTTGAAACCACTATCTGTGTCTCTGAACCAATGAGAATACAAAAAAAAGAGAGCAGGAAGAAAGTTTTGTGAAGTACATTAGCAAACTCATCTAATATTCTATTTAACTATAGATTTCTGTGGCAACTCTTAAGTCTGAGTTACTGCTAGAACTTGAAGTGATCATCAAATACCCAAGATTTACAGCAGCCGATCTACTGTCACATGTTCCCCTCATTGAAAACCACTGTGGTATGAGTCCTGAAGCAAAAAAGAACAAACAAAAAAAACATTATAAAAGCTTTGGTTTGGTTTTCTGGCAGCAGAGAGCATGTGGATGCACGAGTGTTTTCCGTCTTTTATTGTTAAATTGCATGATGTTCTTCTATTTACAGGGCGAAAGGACAGAACAACATTGCAAGTGAAAGAACAGTGTCCGTTGGTGATTGCTTCAAGCTGCAGGCTAAAAGCCGAAGAAGTCTTATCGAGCGCTGAGGCTGCACTGCAGATTTTTCCTTTGAGGTAAGATGTGGCTGGTTCAGAAATTTCCTTTTGGTGGTAAATATTTTTTTTCTGATTCAGAACATGAACTTTTTGAACTTTAGAATGAAATGAAACATGGACTAAAGTACTAATTACCCTTTTTGTATTGCTCGTGTCATGGTGCACCTGTGTTCCTGTGGCTCCTCCTGATTGGACCCAGCAGTCGGCAATCATCACATCTGCTGGGCCACTATTTAGGATGTTCCTGATCCAGTCTCCATTGCTAGTTTTTTTTACCTTCTCCAGTGCAGCACTTTGGCCTTGTACTCTCTTAATTCTAGTTAATGAATGTCTTGTATTACGTTTTCCCTGCTACTCACGACTTACTGCTGTCTCTAGGATCATCATCGTCATCATCATACGTGTCGGCCTAGGTCCAACTGGCCACTACTAAAGTAGTGTTCCATACAAGAATTCTGCTACAAGTCACGCCACGTCTCCACGCCACACTACCGTCAACTACACTTCATTCTGCACCTCTTTTCTCCACTCCTGGTTTCGCTCGCTCTCATCATCTGGAAACGATTTCAAGTTCCAGTCTGCTACATCCAACTGCCATAGAACTCTGCTCACACTTCAGTTCACCAGATACCCACTGGACAATAAAATGTTATTGATCCTTCACTATGCCTTCTGGGTGACTAGCATCTGGGTCTGCTACGCCTCGCTCCGTTACAGCTTGGTCCAGTACCAATGGAATATTGTCATCAGCCATTCTACATTCTACATTATCCCACGTAACAAACCATACAGTTTCCTTTTGTTGTTCATCATCAACACTTCATTTTCTTCATCCCTCAAGCTACGTTTACACCACTCTCGGCAGCACGTGTTCAAGCGTCCAGTCCAATGAAAAGTCTACTTAAACATGTGTAAATGCAAATCTTGGGCTTCTGCATGTAAAACACTCACACTGATGCATTGCTACACAATTTTTTATGACTTTTTTCGGGCTCTACGTTTTCAAATTAAACCAGGTCAAAGTTTGACCAAGCAGTGACTTAGATTTGGTAGTGATATATGGATGGCATCCCTTTTCATTAACAAAGGTGCTAACTGTTTAAAAACTGATCATGAAGGAGAAAGTAATTGTGGTTTGTGCCCAGAATTCTACCAGATCAAGCCTTTCACATATCAGAATAGAGCTGTGAAAGAAAAAGCTTGGAGCAAGATTCACCAGATTTACACTGCTTTGACATTTTTCATCAAGGCTGTCACCAACGCATTTAGCGTGTTCTTGAACGCATGTCACATGCCTGATGTGAACATAGCATGAGTCTTCTAAGTCGTGCTATTTGATAATACGTTATAGTGCATTTTATTTGAAGGGACCTTTCTGACACTCAATGGCATTGTACTGCACACCATTTAAAAATAATAAAAACCATGTCCACACACAAGTGCAAAACAGTAATTTCATTAAAATAATTGGAATGAATAAACCGTAAAAGTTTACTTTATGCATCTTTATTTGACCAATACACTGCAAAAACTCAACCTACAGAAAGTAAAAAGAGCCTTGTTTAAAGATTGTCTTACTTTTTGTCTTGCAAGAAAATAGTCTTATCAAGGAAGTTTTTCAATAGCACAATGTTGTTAGAGAAAACGCTTCTGACGTTTCTAACTAGAATTTTCTTCTTAGAATAAGAGTTCTTGTTAAAACCCTTTTTCTTACCCCATTAGGGGATTGTTTTGCTTATTTAAAGGACATTTGCCAATAGGGTAAATATTTTTTACTTATTTCTCTTTTTTTTTTTTTTTATTTATTTTTTATTTGTTTTTTTTGTTTTTTTTGCAGTGTACATGATTTATGTTGACCCTTTCCATTAAAAAAAAAATGGCATAAAGATTAGCCTTCCATGATTGGACTGCCAGAAAACTGTTATTTAGGCGCAGTGCGATCACATGCCTGACGACAGCCAAAGCTCTTTTAATATCAAATCTTTTGATTTTGCTGCAGCCTGTATTTTTTATTTATTTTGCTGTTATTATTTAAGCATGACAAATGAAAAACAGACATTTACAAACATTTTATTCATTTGAGAAGCTCTATGCTCCACAATGAATGTGAAGAGAGTTCTGATGAGGCCACGAGTGCACTGAAAGCAGAAGAAAATATATATATATCATTGTTTTGCAGGAGTCTGGTTCCCAAAGAAAAAAAAGCAGGACTGTAGAAAAATGTGAGATGATTTATGGTTCTTTATGTCGAGCACTTCTTCACCCAGCTGATTCTTAATAACAAATCAGTGATTTTTGAGAACATCAATCACTCCAGTTCTGTCACTAATGCCATAGCTTTTGGGGCACAGTGACACACTTTAGCTGACTTCATTTGCTTAATCCAGTTTGTACCTCAGACCTCAGTGGAAATGCAGCTGTCTGGGGTCTAAGGGAATCTTTCAACTCTTTGAAAAATGCCCCCAGGCTGTTTAAGTCATGGGTGCTGATTGTAAAAGTGCAACTTAACCCTGAACTAAGCTGCACAGATTTACTAAGAACTCCCTCCATGACTAAAATGCCCATACTGTTTATTATTTATAGTGCTACATGGGAAAGCTCACCTCTTATTTTAAGTTGCTTTAAAATAAAAATCAATTGAGCAATTTGTCAGTTTTAACAGCATCTAGTCACGATTATAATTCTTTATAATTTAATAACTGATATGTCATTGACGTAAAAACCTAAAAGAAGTTTTGTAAAGGTGGACAGAAAACTTACAACAACTCATAACCTCAGTGTCTTTAACCCAGTTCTCTGTAGCCCGAAGGAGGCCAGTTCAGCTGAGACTAATGAGCTGTTTCTTCCTCTTACTCTGTCCTCTTCATCTCAACCCCCCGCTTTTCATAACAGGCAGATGCTTCTCATCATTCATCCTGACCTGGGGATCTTTCTGAGATTGCATCCTCCCTGTCACACCACACTTACCAGATACAAGTAGGAGAAGCCTCCCACACTGTGTCATCTCCCCATGGTTCCCTCTGGGCTCACTCCGGACTAACCCCACTTCTCTTACTGATCTGCACCCCTTGTGTCTGCACTGAACTTGCTGAGCTCCCCTAAAAGGCTCTTTTTTTTTTTTCTTTCACGTATGGTTGATGAAAGTATTCATGTTTCTGCTCAGATCATCAAGAATCTTTGTGGTTCTCCAGGCTGGTTTTAAGACCACCTCTCACAACAGTCCTTGTGGACAGCTTTTTCTTTCTTTTTTTTAAGGATGTATCTCCCCCACTCACAGTAGAACTCAAAAACTCAAACTTTGGGTTACTTTGACAGTAATGTTACATTCACACCAGCCTCTGTAACGCACGTTTCAGCAGCCATTTCCAATGAAAAATCTACAAAGTAGCAGTTATATGTAATTTTCGAGCCTCTGCGTTCAAAATTCTCAAATTCAGTGGTCGCTACGCATGTTTTTGAGTAGGTTTTGGCCTATATGTACAAAACGTGGCCTATATGTACAAAATAGCGAATGTTGAAAGATAAACCAGTTGAACTATGATCAATCACAGAATCTGATTTGGTAGCAATGTATGGATGGCTTCCTTTTTAATTCACGAAGGTGCCAACCATTTGTATGTTGACTATGGTGGAGAAATTAATAATTGTGGTTTGTGCCCGGACAGATTTATCTAACAAAAAAATCCTTGCTAGTTTGTAATAGAACAGTGAAAGAAAAAGCCTGGAGAAAGATTCAAGACTTGCATCGCTTCAATATTTTGCACCAAGCCTCTTCCAACTGAAGATACATGTGCTAGTATTAGGTAGTGACAGTCCAGTTGCTACATACTGTATCAGAAAAGCACGCTCAGGAAAGTGTGAACATGGTCAGTGTGAACGAAGCGTAACAGTTTGGGATATTTAGCTGCACTTCAGTGCAACAGTTGACATAGCTGCCAGGTCAGCCATCTAAATGATGGAATATTAGACCTTGTTTATATTTCACACTTTATGAACCATTTCAGCTGACCTGGTGTTTGTTTTACATTAGTGATGATGTACCGCACACATTAATGCCAGCTTATTAGTTTAGAAAAACGTCCTTGTCCTTGAATCATATATTTTATTAATTTCTAGCAGATTTAAGCTATTTTTTTTGCTCTAGTTCAACATCTTTAACCTCAAAACATTTTATTACAAACAGTTTGGTGAAACTTCACCAAAAAATAAAATTAAATGGTTAACCTGGTTTGAAATATATTTTACCTCTGATATGGAATCATTCATACCATTTTAAACCCTGCGTGGGTTGCCAGTCCGATACAAAACCATATAGCAACATAGTCACATGTATATTTTGGAACAGTTTAAATTAACTAACTGACCAATAATGCATAAGCCAGAGTAAGAAAAAAGATTAGGAAAAAAAAATGAAAACTCATAAAACTATGCAAAGTAACGTTATGGTGAAACCTTAACCTTAATGCAGAAAAGTATTCCATGTAAATGCCTGTTTTAGCTAAATGCTTTTTTTGTTCTTAAGTTATTTTATTGTTAAATTGCGATTTACAGATTAGTAAACTGTGTTTTCTAATAAGATGATATTTTGATTTTATCTGCCTGCCTGTCCGTCCATCCATCCATCCATTCATCCATCCATCCATCCATCCATCCATCTTAATGTTTTCGTACACACCCACTCTTAAGATGGTAAGAAGAAATTTCGCAATAAGAAGATGCAAGTTTTGCCTATATGTGCTCAGCAACCAATAGGTTTGTATATGTGCATCTGTTTTTGCATATTTAAACATCCATACATTACATAGTAAACAGTTTCCCGATGAGCAAACAGATGGAACCTGGGAGCCTCTTGTTTTAGGCAGATTTTACTTTTACAATGCTGTTTCTGTTATATGTTTCTTAAACAAACCATTTATATACTTGTATAAACTCTCTTTGTGTTTGAAATGAAATTACATGTTCTTGCTTTCTATTTTAATCTTTTTTTCTATGAAGGGTGAGGGTTCTGGACTGCATGGAAAAGAGAGATGTACCATATATAGCAAATAACAAAGTGAAGAAATGGCAGAGGGTACTAAGAACTGAAAAACTAAATCATTGGACATGGAAAGAGAAAACATCAATATATATATATATATATATATATATATATATATATATATATATGATTTATGACAGTGACCACTTTAAACAAAAAAACAAAACAAAACAAAATGTCATTATAATCCCACATTTCTACACTGAAATATTTATACAAACACAAATAAGCTAACATTTAACTGTGGTTTGTACAAACATGAACACACTTACTTGCCCATACTCACACTGACAAGCATACATTCTACATATACAAGTTAACGAACACACTCAAAAAATAATGCACCTAAAGACAGTTTCATACATCAAGCATGTCTGCACTTAGCAACACCTTGTTTGTACAGAGGTGATCTGACAGGTGTGTTGCCCAGACAACGGGATACCAGCCACCCAGAGAAGAGCCCGAGACACCACCTGAGACCAGTTCTGAGAGTCTCCCTCCACTGTCCCAAGAGACAATCTAGCCCAGGGGTGTCAAATTGCATGCCTCAAAGGTTGGTGTCCTACATGTTTTCCAACCATCCTGTTATTGAAGCTCCTTACTGGCTAAACACACCTGATCCAGGTACTCAGCAGCAGATAAGGCGGAATTTCTGGAAAACCAGCAAGAGGCTGACTCTTGAGGCCTGGAGTTTGATCTTCAGGAATCTTAATGTGCCCTCGAGAGCTCATTAGCCAATATAGCAGTAGATCTGGCAAGGAGCAATGGCAAGAGCTAAATTCTCATCCAAAAGGAGAAGGGAATTAGCAGGACCCATAGACCCCCAGCAAGAAAAGCGCCAAGACACAGAGTCATTGACCCATTTCAACCTCTGGGGACACGAACAACTTCAGATGTAACATGATCTTCAGTTTATGAGTCACAGAGATCTCCCTCATTGAGCTGAAAGCAGGCCCCCAGGCACAAGGAGTCAAGGGTGCCTCGGGAAACAGGCATGGCCCCAGCACCAACTAATGGCCCCTCCAACAAGGGATACATAGGGGAATCCTTAGAGGATAATCGCGATCACTGGCACCAAGTGTGTGTGTGTGTGTGTGTGTGTGTGTGTGTGTGTTGTGCGATGGAATTAAATGTCTATGCAATAAAAGATTAAAATATTAGCGCGGTGGCGCAGTGGTTAGCGCTCTTGCCTCACAGCAAGAAGGTTCCCGGTTCAAGTCCTGGCTGTGGGACTTGAAACAGTGTCACCAATGGGGGACCTTTCTGTGTGGAGTTTGCATCTTCTCCCCGTGCAAACGTGGGTTTTCTCCGGGTACTCCGGCTTCCTCCCACCGTCCAAAAACATGCTTCATAGGTTAATTGGTTACTCTAAATTGTCCCTAGGTGTGGATGTGAATGTGCATGGGTGTGTGATCGTGGCCCCTGCGACAGACTGGCGACCAGTCCAGGGGTGTCTCCTGCCTTCGCCCATGAGTAGCCGGGTTTGGCTCCGGCAACCCCGTGACCCCGAAAGGGACAAAACGGTTTGGAAAATGAATGAATGAAGATTAAAATAAAATTAATTGGAAGACAGTTTTGTTTGGACACATCCTTTTTCTCAACAGTGGTACCCAATGGCCCTCCCGCTAAAGAGGCCTACTTGGCAGACGCCAAGCTGCCATTGACAAGTAGTCCACCCCTCAGTGTGTGCCCTGAGCAGATCCCCCTCCCTTTTCACCAAGATTGTCATATAGGAAAGAAGGGGAGTTGAGGAACACTATCCAGACTGTTTCTGATATTGAGGGCCCTAATCTCCAGCTCCCAAAAACAGAAAGCACTAGGCTACTAAACAAGGTGGTTGCAGCAGAGGTACCCTGACCTCATTAGCCTGACCCTTGGATGCATTTGCTGAGAAAAGAGCCAGGAGGGTGCCAACCCTCAGGATGACAAGGGCTCTTGCCCCCCAGCATCTATCAGAGTTCAGTTTGTATTGACATAACGCTAATTTCTGACGTCAGCCAGATATGTAAAAGATAAAAGACAATCAAGGCCACCTACTAGACCCTACTAGAACTGCTGGTATTTATTTGAGAAAATCTGACTTTTTGCTGTTTTTTTCTATAAAACCAACTTTTGAAGTTAAAACCTATTTTCTGTTTGTTAAGTACACAGAAATTACCTGATTCAAATGCAAGCAATGTTTTATTCCATGTTTCTGAAAAATGAAACTCAGATCTGAAGTAAACAGCTGTGTTTATGTATTTTTCTGCAACCCTAATGTTATGCATTGGGTTTGCTGTTTGGTTTATTTATTTTTAAATGTAAATATATCCAGAGTTCAAAAAGGTGGCATGGTTTCCAATGAATTCAGCAACAAATTTATACCCTCTGTAATCTTACATATTTCCCCTCAAGGCTGATTTACACTGGTCCTGTTGCAATATGTATTTGTTTAGTTGAATTGACACAAAAAATAACATTTATGTATCAATCGGAATGTTGACATTGCATCCGTCATGTCTGCGTCTGACATCCATGCCTTACCGACACATCGCAAGCTTTATGCAGGAGTTCTCTTTCAATCTATTCATCTTTCAATTTTGCAGCAAAAAGCTAGAGAAATAGGAAACAAGTTTGGGTTTTAAAAAAAAAAACCCTTCCATTCTACTTTTAAAATAAAAAAATTATGAAACTTTATTTTATATTTAAGGTGACATGGCCACATGGTAATGAACGTTAACACCATGGTGTCAGGACTCAGCCTTCCTGTCAAGGTACTCTTTGAGATTCAGGACCCTAGCTGCTCAGACAGACTCATGTCCAGCTTCTTTGAAGACGGTTTATTGCCGAGGGCTCTCTATGAAGCTTCAACGTGAGGTCACCTGTTGGGACAAAGACATGGATCTGGATCGGTCACTCGCTGTGACTATTCGTCTGGACAATCTGCTTCAGATCCGTAAACCTAAAGACTCCAAGCGTGATCCGGTCTCCGTGATGTCTGCCCGCACCTGTTACGAGAAAGCCACTTCTGGTAGACCAGTGCAGCTGGGATCCACACGCCTGACACTGGAAGAGAGAAGCAGATGCATGCATGATAATCTGTGCCTCTGCTGCTGTCGTCCTGGCCACCCACGAGCTTCCTGCCTCGATCTTCTAGAGGGCCGGTGAGTGACACCTTCCTTACTTTTGAAATACCAATCAATCTACAGATAGCAAACAGGTTTATCATGACTACTGCTATGATAGATTCAGGGTAGTGAGAAATTTCATAGATTTGGGTTTTGCCCATGTTAATTCTGTTCCCCTGCTTCCCTGTGTGTCGCAGGTGGCAGTTTCTGCCCTAGATGGTTGATCACTGGGCTCAGGCCAGATCAATTTCCTCATCCCGGACCTCCAACTTGACATTCAGGACAAACATCAAGAAGTCAACTGGCTCTTCGCCATCGACTCTCCTCGCCGTGCTGTTAGCTTAGGACTGCTTTGGCTTGAGACTCATGATCCCACCATTGTATGGACTTCTAAAGAACTCACCTTCGGACCCCGATCCTCTCTCAACGACCACCATGTCCTGCTGAGCAATGCCAAGCAGTCACAACACCACCAAATGGCCACTACAGAGATCGCCGTGTGCGATTCCGTCAGTGGGTCAGACATTTTGCCACCACAATACCAAGACCTCTGTTGAGCGTTCAATAAACAATATGCCTCTCGTCGACCTCCTCACAGACCCTATGACTGTGCCATTGATCTACTGCCAGTTGCCGTTTCAGCCACGGGAAGAGTGTTTTCTCTGTCTCAGGCCGAGGCAGAGGCCATGCAGTCTTATATCAAGGAAGAGCTGCAAATGGGCTTCATCAGACCTTCTATGTCCCTGTCTTAATCAGGACTCTTATTTGTAAAGAAAAAGGATATTACCGCAGTCTAAATGAGATCACTGTCAAATATCATTTCCCCTCTACCTCTGGCTCTTTCTACCTTAAAACAACTTTACCAGGCTAAATATTTCAATAAACTGGATCTCCACAGTGCCTTCAACCTCGTCCGCATCCAAGAAGGTGATAAGTGGAAGAGAGACTTTCAACCACAACCGCACGGTTCACGGAATCACCGATCCTCCACCATCCAGACCCTTCAGCACAGTTCATTGTTGAGGTGGATGCATCTTATTCTGGTTAAGTGCCGTACTGCCCCAACATCATGGTCAGACATCAAAGATGTTTCCATGTGCCTTTTTCTTGCGCAAGTTAACTGCGACTGAACGCAACTACAACGCCCGCAACCCTCTGGTCGCACATTGCCATGGACTTCATCACCGACTAACCTCACTAACCGGTTATTGACCAGTTTTCTAAATCCTGTCGTCTCATTCCTCTGCTGAAACTACCCACTGCACTGGAAACCGCTGAACATCTCATCACGCATGTCTTCCACCACTATGGACTGCCAGAGGACATTGTCTCAGACTGTGGTCCTCAATTCACCTCCAGGGTTTGGTGTGAGATCTGTAAGGGTCTCAATTTCAATGTGAGCTTAACCTCTGGATATCACCCCAGGTCCAACGGGCAGGTCGAATGTCTCAACCAGGAGGTAACAGGGTTCCTGAGGTCATACTGCAGTAACCACCAAGAGGACTGGAGTCGGTTCCTGGTCTGGGCCGAATACACCCAGAACTCCTTCAGGAAAGCAGCTACCGACTCTTGCCTTTCCAATGTGTCCTAAGCTTTCAACCGCCATTCTTCCCCTGGTCGGGGGCACCACCTGTGCTACTAGCTGTTGACGACTGGTTTCGGCGATGTAAGGAAACCTGGGAAGCAGCCCACGTTTAGCTTCAGCGTGCGGTTTGCAAAACCCAGGAGCAAATGGATCGAAGTCGGCATGAGGGTCCCTGTCTGACCCCCGGACAGTCAGTCTGGCTGTCTACAGAGGATCTCTGTCTTAGGTGGCCGTGCAGGAGATTAAGCCGGCAGGCAATTTAGCAGGCAAAGAGATGAAAAGTCTTAGTGTTTTATTAAGTCATGTGCTAATTATTGGTAAAGCTGCAGCTCTATGATGTGATTTCAAAATCAACAACTCTAGGGTTTCTGCATGGTAGTGTGGAACTGATGGATGTAAAAAGAAAATTAAGTGTTTAGTGATAAGTTAGTTTTAATGCACTAATAGTTTGTAACTGCAACACAACTTTCATGTTGTTTTAAAAGGATAATTTAGATTGACACTTAGCTACACATCTTAGTTTAGACAAATCCAAGTGCATTGTAATACACTAGTCTCCTTTGATTTTTAATGTTTTTTTTTAATCAATTTAGTTTACAGTCTAAAGAAATATATATTTTTTAATAATATATTTTTAAATTTCTTTACTTTATTATTTGAGTGCTGAGGCAGTGAATGTAATTTAAACAAACATCAATAGATAGTGCACACTGCTTTGGGGTTTTATTCAGAGGGTTATTCTCAAGATACTGTATGCTTGTTTGTGAAGACTATCTCATCTAACACCTTACACTGCACTTTCAATTTCTGCCCAGTGTGCACTGTTTGTCTTTCATATGTTGCAGAAGCAAGCAGCTTAATTCAGGGAATAGCACATCCCACCTCCAGCCAATGTACTTATTTGTCTCTGTCGAGGGAATGGAGCCTACTTCTGAAAGGTTTTTTGATTGTGTTTGAAGATGTTATCACAATTTCCTTTGTTTGTTGGTTTAATTTGTGCCCATACAACTTGATAGATAAGACTATATAAAAAATAACTAACATAAACCTTTAAAATTTCAGCTTTTGTTGACTGCAGAAGCTTGTGGCAAATTGTACAAACAAATACAAATGAGTTTCTTTGTGTTTTGGGGATTTATCCCATGGTTGCAATAGCTTAAGACTAATTATAAATAAATAATTAACAAATATGTATGTAAAGTAGCAATAGCTGTCTTAAAAAAAAACAAATAAAAATGTATTTCCTTTGATTAAAAATGTCCAGAGTCCTGCTTGACATTCAAAAGGTCAGATCTCCTTTTTTGTCTTCTCAGTTACAACTGGATTTGTTAGGCTGTTGCACTAACATTTTCCCACAGTTGCTATCTAATGACAAACTAGATTAAATATGATTTGAGATAGGTTAGAAAAAACTTAGTGATGAAGTGTCAAAAACTGACATAAGTGAAGAACTTAAAGTCCCACTCAGATTAAAAAACAATGTTTTTTTGTGTTTTTAGCATGCTCTTTTGGCTTCTTCCTTATTATGGAGGACATACATTAGGAAAATGAGGATTCAAATTATATTTCTAAGAATTTTTATATTCAAATCATTACGAATCAGAAGCAATGCAGTTTGAAAAACCTTGTAGGATCTGCACACAGCAGGCCACAGGCACCCTGCTCCTCTTTATTCTGATGCATTCACTTGCATGGTAATAGATCCGTGTTTGTTTTCCTCATCCGAGCTGGCATCTGACTCAAAATTGTACAGCTCGATAGCTCCAATACCAACCCTAACCCATTTTTGTTGCATCAGTAATTTTAGGTTAAAAAGCTAACTGGACGGCATGTAAACAGATGAATGACGGGAAGTGAGGGCAGGTTTACTCCATAGGAACAGTCCCAACCACAACTCAGAGTTGAATTTCTAATAAACTACTGTCCCTCTGCAATAACTATGTCCTACAAAAAATGACTTTTTTTTCCTAACTACAATAGATCAAAAGATTATCGGAGTGGGACTTTAAAACCCCTCACAGGCATTTTTAGACATTTCAGAAACAAACAAACAAAAAAAGGCTTTTGCAATGTATTGCCTGTTGTTCAACTGCTAAATTGCAGGCTTTCTGACATTAACACCATTTATTGTTAAGAGTTTTTGAAAAGAAAAAAATCCTTCAGAGCTAATCAAAATGTTCAAAAATGGACACCACCACTGCATTTTCTGAAAAAAGGACAAAGCTATGCCACTGAATGGTGTGTTTGTGCCATAATAGTAGTTCATTTGCTTCAGTTATCTAAAGAAAACATTTCCCAGGAGCCCTCTGACTTGTTCACATGAGGACAGCTACATTTCTTTCCCCCTCTTGACAATGTTATACTCACTTGTTCAGTGTTTGCATGCTATCATGTTGCTGTTTTGTGTTCCTTCATCTACTGTTGTGTTGGTATTTTTTTTTTGTTTTGCTCAGCTTTTAAAGTGACAAATTACTTGCTCAAAATATATTGCTTTATTGCTTTGAATGTTTGAGACCTTGGATGTGTTATGAACCTTGCAAGCTTCCTTTTTCCACGTTTAAAAAATAATAATCATGACCAGGAGCTCAATCTAAAATTTGTCAGCCAACGAAGCAGGTTCTTCATAAATGAAGGTCTTTGTTCCTGTGTGCAGCTATAGGCTGTAACCTTGTGAAGACTGGAACAGTGTTGCATCATCATTTGTTGTAGTGTAACATTGATACACACTGACAGGATCCAGTCAGAATGTCAGCAAAGCTAACATTTTCAAAATATCTTTTGTGTTTTTTTTTACTTACTAAGCGTGTTCATCTCTAGGAAACAGCAGTAACTTCTTAGTTGAGTGATGATGTCTGTTTGCTCATGGTTTGTTTGCTCCTCCAGTAGATTGTTTGAATAGATCAAGGTGTGACCTTAAAGTATCTGGAAACTGTACCCAAAAACGAATCAAACAAGTAAAGTTTTTTTCTTCTACTGGCACCTTGTATTTTTGTTTCTAATTTTGATACAAGATGCTTAAAAGAATATAGATTAAAAGCAACCGTGCCAGTGCAATATCATATTATTTTGTAAGACTTTTAGGGATTTCAACTTTTCTATCAACTGAAAAAAAAATGTTTTTCTCAACTTTATTTGTCAGACATTTCAATGTGAAAACAATGTGCTCCAGATTAATGCCAGCAAGACAAAGGAAATGATCATCAACTCCAGATGGAAGTCACCTCCTGTTTCACTGTTGAACATCCAGGGAAAAGACATTGAGACAGCAGTCATACTTTTCTAGGTGTTCTTCTCAATGCTAGATTGGGCCGGACAACTAACACAGATCATGCATAACAAGGGCTGGAGTAGACTCCACCTGCAAAGGAGACTGAGGTCATTTGGAGTTCGTAGGACTTCGTTAAAGACTTTTTTTTACTTTGTTGTTGCCCTCTTCTACACAGGGAGCTGCTGGGGGAGGTGGATGCAATGACATAACAGTAAGAGGATCAACAAACTATTGCAGCGTTCCGGCTCCGTCCTGAAATGTCCCGGAGTGTGTGACTGTGGGTAAAAAGAGGATGCAACAGAGACAGAAATCCATCATGGACAATCCCCTCATCCTCTATATGAGACCTTGGGTGGACTGAGGAGCTTCTTCAATCTGAGACTGAAACACCCTCACTGCAGGAAGGATCGTTTTTGCAGATCTTTCCTCTGTTAGCCATTAGACTTTACAACACCATGGATACTGGACACTTCATTGTGGTGTTTTTTTTTTAATTTTCATTTTTTAATGTGATTCATAATCTGTTCTTACCTGTTTTTTTAATTATTATTATTATTATTATCTTTTTTTTTAGTTACTGTTACAAATCAATTTCAGAGACATGTTTCTCCATTAGCTCCGTGCAAAAGCTTCTGGAGAAACATATTAACACAAAAACATTTCAAAACAACTCAAACTCGTGACTACAACTCAAAAACAAGACTGAGTGCCATCTCCCCTGCTGCACGCGGGGCGCAGCTCGCACTGCTCTTTTCATTCTTCATTTAGGTACTTACATGAATTGGGTGTTGACAACTTATGTGAAATGTGCATCTGAAGGGATGCACTTGTTTGAGCTTTTATGTGAACGTAAAAATCGGACCGGGAGTCTATTCCAATCGGACACCTTGATAAGCCGTTCAAAAGATTAGATTAGTTGGTGAAACTTGCATCTCTATGTAAACAGACACGATGTGTGGGAATCACCTGTTGCAATAAACCCATATTTTATTTGGAATCCTGGTACCCTCATTTTTTCTTTTTTGTTGTCTTGAAGTTGGAGCATGTTCTTCTTCTGTCTGTTCCTGCACTTTTCCCATTTGCAAAAAAAGATTCCACATGCATCTTCTCTTGCATTGCACACCCCGGGACTGCTTTTAGTGCTCAAGTAACTAAAATGTAATCGAGAGAATCCTGTTGATTTTCAAAACCAAATGATTTTTCAGAATAAAGGATTGCTCAGACATAGTCATTTTGCTCCCCTGACCAAACTTTACAGCTGAATTGATCGAAGATCAGAGCTGAAAGAATCTGGTTATTTTTCAAAATAAAAGATTTTGGAATTCAAAAACAAAATAATTGATTATTTCTTCCGCAGCCTGGTGACAATTGATCCAAGGACCGCCACCTGTCTGAAGCCCGGTGTTTGGAGACCTGTCAGCGGTCTGAGCTTTGTCTCCCTCTCTGGTCAGTGGTGGGAGCCATCTCCTGAATTTTGACACTTTATCTCCCATCAACCCCAACACACATTGTATGGATGCATCCCACCTGACTCTTAAGCACTGCTCCGAGCAATGCTCAGTGCGAAGTATCGTATGTGCTATCCAGCCTGCATACCAAGCGGTTTATCCTAATCTGATCACCTGTTTTCCTGACCCTGCTTCGTATTTGACTCTGCCTCTTTGCCGCCTGCCCTGACCTTGGGACTGACCCTGATTTAGCTTTGTGGACTTTTAGCTGAGCTTTGCTCCTGTCTGTCTGAGTCAATAAAACCACATGGAACCTGTTGTCTGCCTGTTTGTTTGTTGGCTGGCTGTTTGGTTGGTTCGAAACAACAAGAAGACACATGAGCCTTTTTATGTTTCACATTGCAAATAAATATAATGTGCTTTTCTTCTTTTTTAAATAATCTATATTTGTAATTTACTTTAAAGTAAACAAAGAGTGTCATGACTGCACAGTTATAAAGCTGGGTGGATTTAAGACTTCACTAGACTTATTCTGGATTACACTAAAAGCTTACAGCAAACTATCTACACAAGGGAATGCTGTAAATGTGAAAGGGTGGACTACTTGCCAACCCCAGCAGGATCAAAGATGCTACTACCATTAAAGGTGGGTCAAAACTAATGCATGTTATTACATGTTAAATGTTCATGATATAAAGTAAATGTTCATAAAGTAAAACATGAACATTTTCACACTTTTCTCTCCTGTTTAAACTCTCAAAGTTGAACAACTAATAGAAAAAAAGTCCAGTTTTATAGAATGAAAACAAAGACCTGATCGCGATGAAAGGTTTATGTAGATCTGCAGAACTGTACAGGAGACACAGCACGGAAGAGATTGATTGAAAGGGCCAATCAGGGCACAGAACAGGGTGCTCTGTTTAAAAAAAAAAAGCAGCAGCATAATCACGCTGGATAAATCCGTGAGACCATCAAAGCTGAACTGCGATGTGGAAAGAGAACTCGGTATGCTGTTTTATTTGACAGAAATGTTTGGGGATGTTCAGATAGGGGCAGACTGCAGAAGGATGGAATGAAATGTCACATTCTACTGCATGTGGGTCTCAATTGTGTGACCAAATTAAAAAAAATCATGCATCTCTGATAGTGTTTGGGGGCCCAGGCCAAATGTAGAGGTGGGCCGGAGCTTGGGGACCCCTGCCATAGATGAATAAACCCCAGAGTTTAGCTGGTGGTGGTTTAGGGCCAGTCCATAACAAAGCATTGGTCTAGGAGGAGAAGGGGCTGGAGGAACTCTCACATTTTTTTTTCTAATACTTTAGAGAACTGGGGAAGCAAAGAGATTGGTCTGTAATTAATTAACATTTGTTTATCGCCACCTTTAAATGTAAGTATGACCTTTCATTCCACTCAGAAACACTCCTGTTTTTATAGACTGGTTAAAAAATGTAGGTAAATGGTGTTACCATACGGTCCATTATGTTCTTCACTAATGCCATTTCCAAATTGTTAATGTATTTTGAAGGCTTGTTTTTAAATTCCCTAACTATGCAAGTTACCTCTTTCTCATCTGTTCTTTTTAAGAATATACAATCCATGATTTTCAAATGTATATTTTTAATGCTATCTATGTTATTGGTAGGTTGGGTTTTCTTTGCTGCTTTAATTCCAGTGTTTAGAAATATTCATTGAACTCATTGGCAATAAAAGATTTATTACTGCATTTATGAACTCATTGTTTAATTTGAAGAAGTGAGAAGGGAAGTCAGATTTCTCTGCACCTCTTTTGAGAATTGTATTTTCCACGTGTTTTTATATCGTTTTTATTATGTTTGAGTAATTTCATGTAATAATCTCTTTTATTTTTCCGTATTACTTTGGTTAGTTTGTTTTTATATGATTCGTATTTGAGCTCTGCTTTACAACTTCTTTTTTTAATAAGAATTCTTTGTAAAGAACTTTTTTTTTTCTTACAAGCATTAATAATATCCTTGGTTAGCCAAGGTTTACCTTCAGATTTCTTGTTTATTAATTTTGTTACGAGAGGACAATACTTTTAATCAAGGTTTGTTATTGTTGTTATAAAAGCAGGATAGGCTTCATCAACATCTTCCACATTGACTCCGCTCCAATCATACTTCACTAATTTGTTTTTTAAGTTCACTGACTGAATGTTCTTTCATTTGTCTTGCATGCTGTGGCTGGAGTTGTTTTTATTGTTATTTGCATTATTGCAAAGAATGGGAGGTGGTCACTAGTGTTATTAATTATTAACTCACAATTTTTTTGTCAGCCACATTTGTAAAAATATTACCTATCCGTGTAGCACCATGTTGTTATTCGCATCAGCTGTGTGATTAGGGTAAAACATGTAATCTCGAGGATTATTATACTACTGAAACAGCTGCCTCCAACATTTCAAGACATGATAAAAAAATGCTTAAGATATTTACAGTATTTACTATTTAAGAAAACTCAAATTAATACTTTACACAAAAAGTAGGGATTTGTGGATGGAAAATGGCTATTCATTTGCTGGAAATCTTTGTTTACCTTTTTCTCCAACCGGATTTGTGTTGTGATATTTGCTATGGTCTCACAAAATGATCAGCTGCTGCATAACAGAGGAGTTTGAAATGTACTGAGGTGGAGGGAAAAATCTGATACCAACATACTCTTAAGTAAGCCAGCCCTTTTACTTGCAGGAACAGACACTTATCACACACAGACAGATTAGCTGGAGGCGCTATCATCATATTTTGTAACACAGCTCATATCATCCACCTGCCCACCCACCTGGCTGCCCCCTTTCCCCCCTCGCCTAACACCAAACATCTGAGGCACTGAAACCATCAGACCCGAGTCAACACCAAGCTCCGTGTCTTCACATGGCCTCAGTGCATGACATTGAATTGATGTGAAACACACTGCAGGGAATGGAACTTTTCTCTTCAAATCTCACTCCCGGTGTTTGATTAAATAGCTGTCGTGTCTTTTTTTCAACTTACACTCTGTTCTCTCATACTTTTTGACCCCTTTGGGCACCCATGCAAGCTGTAATTACAAAACGTGGCAGGTCTGATAGCGAGGGGAACATGCTCTGATTATAGTGCATGTAGGGAAAATATTCCAATTTTTGCATCAGCTGTAGTGTCTGTCAGCAAAAGCTCTTAAAGGAAGCTGCAACCACACCACATCATACTGTAAATGCAAGTTGTTACATTTACATAAATGCACGAGGAACCAACTTTGGAATTTAATGGTCACCTTGGTCAGAGTACACAGCATTAATTGACACTAGCTGGTATAAACAGGAAAAAAAAATTGAGCACTTTCAGATGTAGGTCCTTTACCTGTGCATAGGGAATCAATTGGTTTTTGGTGAAGACTTTTTATGTCAAAAATCTAACAGTAACCTCACTGAATCCAAAAAAGAGACAGCTGTCAGCTTCGCCAGCTGGTGGAGACAGTAGCTAGCTATGTTGGCTTCTTTTCTGGGGAGCTGTCATCAATCAATCAATCAATCAATCTTTATTTATATAGCACTTTTCATATAAAACATAACACAGAGTGCTTTACACAAAATACAAATAAATAAAACAAAAATAATAATGATACTAAATAAGCAAATAAAAAACAAATAATAATATAAAAATAAGCATAAAATTAATATAAAGTCCCCTCCCCCAGATCCGTACACAACCCCCACCCCTGTCAGAGCTCCCACCCCCTAAATGATGGAGATTGGCAATGAGAAACAGGCTGAGCATGACAGTTTGTTTTTAGAAACGCAAATAGTTGGGACCTCTCTCCCTGTGAGTAGCGGCACAGCCAACCAAATGCAGCGACACAAGCAGGGACCCGCCTCGCCACAGCTAGGGAGCGATGCAGTTCCCCATCCAGAGCCGCCGCGGCTTAACGGCAGCCGACCCAGAGAGAGAGAACCCAACTGAGGAAGCACCGGAAACAAAATAAAATTAAATTGAAAAGTAAACATATTGATAAAAGCAAAAAAAAAACAAAAAACAACAACAATAAAACATTATAATGAGGAATTTAAAATAAATAAATAATTTATTGTAAACATTATAAAATAGATAATAGATAAATAGGTAAAAAGATACAAAGTAAAAATTATTTGAAAGCCAGGTTAAAAAGGTGGGTCTTGAGCCTTTTCTTAAAAACATCTATGCTCTCTGCAGCTCTTAGATCCTCTGGCAGACCGTTCCACAAACGAGGGCCATAATACTGAAAAGATGCCTCTCCGTAAGTTTTGGTTTTTACAGCTGGAATGGTTAGAAGACCAGTGCCAGAGGATCTCAGGGTCCGCGAGGGTTCATATTTAACTAAAAGGTCAGACAGATAAGAAGGCGCAAGACCGTTAAGACATTTAAAAACCATTAAAAGTATCTTAAAATCAATCCTGAAGCTTATGGGGAGCCAATGCAGGGATTTTAAAATTGGAGTGATATGGGCCTGTCGCCTGGTCTTGGTAAGAAGTCTTGCAGCAGAATTTTGGAGAAGCTGAAGATTCTTAAGGTTAGTTTTTGGAAGACCGGCAAGCAGGGCATTACAATAATCAATTCTACTTGTGATAAAAGCATGCATCAGCATCTCCATGTTAGCGAGAGAGAGTAGTGGGCGGACTCTAGCCAAGTTTCTAAGATGATAAAAACACGTTTTAACCACATGTTTAATATGTGGGATGAAAGTTAGCTTAGAGTCAAAAATAACGCCAAGGTTTCTTACTGTTTCTGAATAATCCAATGAAAGTTCTTTTAACTTCATAAACTGTTTCTCTCTCTTAGCTTCAGGACCAATAATTAAAATTTCAGTTTTCTCCTGGTTGAGCTGCAGAAAATTATTTGCCATCCATGATTTTACCACTAAAAAGTGCTTCTATTGGCACTTGTCATCAGGAGACATAGCTATGTACAGCTGGGTATCATCAGCATAGCTATGAAAGCTGATGTTGTGCCTCCTGATGACATTCCCTAGAGGAAGCATATAGATGTTAAAAAGTGAGGGGCCAAGTATGGAGCCTTGAGGCACACCACATTTAATTTCGTGGACCCTAGAAAAGTATATGTCCATGTTTACCATAAAGTATCTCTCCATCAGATAGGATTTGAACTACTTGAGAACCGTCCCTGATATGCCAAGACTTTTGAGTCTGTTCAACAGGATCAGGTGATCAACAGTATCAAAAGCAGCACTTAGATCTAGTAGGACTAATACTGAGATCTGACCTGAATCCAAGGCACACCTGATATCATTAACTATCTTTAACAGGGCTGTCTCAGTACTGTGGTTTGTTCTAAATCCAGACTGGTTTATCTCAAAAATGTTGTTTTGTAAGAGAAACTCATTCAGTTGAATAAAAACAAGTTTTTCTAAAACCTTACTTAAAAATGGCAAGTTAGACACTGGTCTGTAGTTGTTAAAAACTGAGGGGTCCAAGTTAGTTTTCTTAAGTAGTGGTTTTACAACAGCAGTTTTAAAGGCAGCAGGGAAAATACCCGTCTGAAGAGAGTAATTCATTATATTTAAAATCTCCCTCTCAAAAGACCCATAAAATGTTTTAAAAAGGGATGTGGGGATGGGATCTAGAAAGCAGGTTGTTGGGTTAACTTGGGAGAAAACTTGACCAAGTGTTGCAGCTTCAACCAGGTCAAAACTGTCCAGTGCTTCCCCGGGTAAGATCAAGCCATCATTTTCAAAAAAAAAGCTTTTTTGTTCATTTAAGATACTGGATCTGACAGAATCAATTTTGCTCCTGAAGTGGTCAACAAACTCCTCACACAATGACGCGGTAGCTGACATTGTGTTTGTATTTACGTCGGGGTTGATCAAAGATTCAATTGTGGAGAAGAGGACTCTGGGATTGTTTTTATTCTCAGAGATGATCTTTGCAAAGTATGCCTTCCTGGTTTGTTTCACTGATTGATTATACAGTTTTAGTTGATTTTGGTATAATTGGTAGTTTATTTCAAGTTTCTGTTTTCTTTAACGTCTTTCAGCGGATCTACATTGTCTCTTCAATTGTTTTATTCCTTCAGTTCTCCAAGGGGGTGTGGGTTTAATTCTTATCTTTTTAGACTTAAGTGGAGCAACTGAATCGAGATTGGATTTTAATTTGCTGTTAAAACTTTCTACGATTAGGTCAGAGGGGGCTGGTAAGACAAGTGGAGCGTTAGTACAAACAGTTGAAATAAATTTTCCGACCACTTCAGGAGTTAAGTAGCGCTTCTTCACCGTTCTCACAGAGGTCTGTTGTTTTATAAAACCAGTGATGTTAAAAAGCACACAGTAATGATCAGATACAGCCAGATCCACAACAGTGGACACACTTGTTGGTAAACCATGACTGATTACCAGGTCAAGATCTTGTCATCTGTCTTCACGGTCTACAGTACAGACCTTGTGTAGAACGGGTGGATTGAAACACAACACAAGTAACTAAAGTGGGCTGTCAAATGAGAAAGAACAAATGAATGAGGAAATGTCTTTCCCAAAACTCTTTGTCCACAAGTTACTGCCAGGAACACGTGTCTACTGTGCAAATTAATATATGTTATATTTGAATTCTTATTTGAGTGAGATAAGAAGTGAAAAACAATTACTGCCTGGCTTTGATCAGATCTCAAGTTTAGTCAATTATGTACCATGGAAAACCCCTTTTTGATGAACAGAATATAAAGTAAAGTTTTTCTCATTTTCTTTATCTTCATCAAATAAAATGATATAAATGTAGCTTCTACCATTGTAATGCAATCACAAGTTGTCTGTACTATCTTTAGGCCATTCAAAGTGCAGTTGCTTGTAACTTGCTCATGAAAAGTTAACCACAAAACTTCAGATGTAGCTCTAGCTGAACTGTTTAATTCTTTGTTTGTTGTTTCTGCAATTAGATATATCAAATAAATTGTACAGCTGTGACATGAACAGAAACCCTTTAGAGTTTTTGTATGCCAGCACTGCAAATGCAAAGGTGCCATGCATCTAAATCCTTAAGTAATTTCAGTTTACTTGCATGTCCTACTTTGGGTTGTAGAGAGTTTCTTGTTATTTTCCATCCATCCATTCATTTCCTGAATCTACTGAATCCCTTTCTGGGTCATTGGGGCTGCCAGAGCCAACCCAGCTTCTGTTGGGCGAAGGCGGGTACACCCTGAACAGGTCGCCAGCCCTATTTCGCATCCATGTAGTCTTTTTCAATTAATTTCATGAGTCCGTCATCAGTCTTGCCTTCAGAGACATGTATGTCTCATGTTTGTCTGCTCCTCCATACTTCCTGCCCCTCATCCCTGTAGCAATTGCTGACCTCATGCTAGTGTCTAGAACCTTTTTCCAAGAAAACTGCATTTTTCTGCAATTAAATTCTTGGTGGTTCCTGATTAGTGTTCCTTTGTTTATCCTGGGGTTCCATTCTCAAAATAACATGCCGTAGGTGAAATCCACAAAATACATTTATAGAGGGGTTGTGAAACCCATCACCACACACTATATAAACTTTTCTCAGACAGACGGAAACATTTTTACACTTTTTTTAAACACTTAAATTTCATAGAAAAATAAGTCCAGTCTTTCTAGAAGGAAAACAAAAAATGTGTTCGCAGTCAAGGGTAACGTAACTCTGGCAAGCCAAACGCACACTGTACAGGAGACACCCTACAGGGTAAATTGACAAGGTTTCCAGCCAATCAGGTTATAGAACATAGTTCACTGTGTATTAAAAAAATAAAAGGATGCAACATTTCACTGAAAAAAATCCTTTTAACAGCAAGAGCACAAAAGATAAACACACAAAATATCGAGAGTGTGCTGTAACGAACAGAATACAATTCTACGTTATTGTCATTTCATTTCATGGATCATGAGTACACAGCAACAAAGTGCAGTTTGTATCCATCTAGAGTGATTCAGAAATTTAAATCAACAAATGTAAATTGCAGAACAAAATCATTAAAATTGAACAGATTAAGTATAAGTAGTGTAGAGCTGATTCTGTTTGTGTGTTATTGTTGTGTGTGAGGATACAGCCCGTTGTAGATGTTTTTGGCCATTTTGTCTTCGGCCCACGAGGTTAAGTGGTTCATGTGTCAGGAGAGTTCTGGAATGTGAGAACTGTGGGGAAGAAGCTGTTCCAGAAGCCGGTGCTTAAGTTCAGAGGCTCCTGTACCGCCTTCTAGAGGGTAGGAGGGAGAAGAGTCTGTGTGCTGGGTGACTGGAGTCTGATGATTTCCCCAGTCCTTTTCATACATCACTTGCTGTAGATGTCTTCTGTGGCAGGAAGTGGTGTACCAGTGATGTGCTGGGCGATTCAACAGGGAGATTTAACAGTGTAAATTTTCTCTTTCTGTATTTTTTTAAATTTTTATAACACTTTTGATCTTGTGTGTTTTAACATAAAAAATCTATTTTGTTTTTTTTGGAAGGCTTTCAATTTTCAAATAACTTTGTAATACTTGTTACTTACAAATAAAGTCCATTTGACTTTTCTCCTGTTTAAACTTTATTTTGTAAGCTTTCTGTATACTTGATCAGTGATGAAATTCTCCAAATCTCCTCTGGCTAATTCTTAGATTAAAAGATGTAAAGAGTAAAGAAAGATGTGTGCCTCACTAATTGAGCTGCAGTATAGTTAAGTTAATACTGACTTCTAATTAATTTATCGTGTCAGTTTGGCCAACAAAAGAAACTTCATAGAAGGCGGGGTAAAGGAGGCTTCAGCAGAGCATTTGCATCATCTCTAAGGCTTCCTAAGGAAGACTTTTTTTGTGATCTTTTTTCAGCCATTCGAAGCCACAGAGGTAAAAAATTAGCAGCCTCAGAAGCCTGGCAGGTTACTAAAAAGGAGACTGGTGGCCTAATTCTGCTGCAACATTTTAAATAAATGCTTCACTTTGTTCTGAGACAAAGAAAAACAGGCTTTTAAAGGTTGGCAGAACACAGTCTGTGAAGCCGAAACAGGACGTTATCACATCTGATATCACTCCTGATCTATTGTTCAGACAAATTCTGCACTTTCACATCTGCACACTGTGTGAACCCAAGTGTGTATTTTCTGGAGTGGACTCCATGGACTGTTTCTATTTAAAGAATAATGGCTGCTGAACTCAAGGAGGCCCATTCCCCTCTAATCTCTTCGACTTCAAGACAGGCAATCAGGGACACAGAGATGTGTTATCAGCCACCTTGAGGTGTGCTCCGGTGCATCCTTACATGTTCATCCACTACACAGGCCTCACACTCCAACGTAAAATGTCATTATTAACCGCAGCACCGACAGAATTTCAATTAGTTCAATCATGTTATAACTGTCACTGTAATCAATTTTGCCCTATTATTTATTATCATTTGCCTTGATACAGAAGTGTTTTATTTCAATATATAAAAGAAAAAACACAATATGAGAAATATTTTATATTTTCTTTCCTTCCCACTCCCATTCAAGCAATAAATACAATTCTACTTGATTTTCATTCATAAGGGTGTAACAATTCATTTTAACAACAATTCGATTCATATTTTAGTTTGTGACTGACAATACGATTTGTCGATATTTGTTCATTTTGAATGATCTAATGCGATCTGATTCACTGACCTACTGTCGATCCAGGACATCTTTATCCAAATCTTCAACCGGCGTGGCTAAGAGATAAATACCTGGTACTGATTAGTGCAAGTTTTCCAGATTCATTGTATTTCTTGAAAGATAATCAAGTGTAAAATAAAAATATTTACAGAGGCTAAAAATAATACAAAGGGAACATTGTTAGAACATGATACAACACTGTATGGCCACATGTTTTTGCAAAATTCAAAGTGTTTCTACACATCGGACTGTAATGATGGTTGATCATTTTTTCCCGTATCTCAATCCAAATGTTATTTTTCAATATTGATTTTAATCAATTTAATTCAATTTGGGTTGATTTTACATTGTAATGGGGTGATTTTGATTGACTCCCAGACAGATCGATTGTGTCTGATCGTAGGAATTTCAATCGATTATCCGTTACACCTGTTACATCCCCAAACGGAAACCAGTCTCAGGTCTAGGGGGTTGACGAGAAGGGACTGTAACAAAGAAAATTGGACACCAGAACTAAAAAAGAACACAGTTTATTAAATGAAAAATACACTGTCCTGAAAAAAGCCATCCTGACCGCCGGAGTCAGCTGCTCCCTGCTAAGGGCTGCCTAACCAAAACTACCTGTACAGAAACAAAGCCCACAAACTGAGACTACCAAGGTCCAAATCCAAATTAAAATAACAAAACCCATCAGTAAAAGACTGCTGAGGAACAAAGCCACAAATAAATTGCTCTCAGCCTCCAGCTCTGCTCTCAGCCCCGCTTTGGTGTGGCCTTCTTCGTCTTAAATACCCGGTGGTGCTGATCGAGACGATTGGCTCCACCTGCCAGATGAGCAGAATGACAGAGGATGGAAGGCAGCAGCAGCAGCAGGGCGTAACACACTCCTAGATGATAACCAAATTTAATTACTCTAATGTGACGTGTGTGCACTCTATACATAACTGCAACCAGTCTATTTAGGATAAGTAATAAAACTGTCAAGAAGATGGCATCATCTGCCATAATCTTTGTCTTTTTTTTTTAAATACTCTAATCAGTCCTAATATTTGAATTGGATTTGATACATGTTGATACGTGTTTTGTATTTTCTTATTGAAATAATTATTATATATACATACAGTGTTGAAAAAGTTAATTCTAAAAGTAATTGATTACTTTACTTAGTTACTGGATGAAAATTGTTATTAAACTACTTTACTCAATACCTATTTGAAAATAATTTCACTACTTGTTACTTTCCTTTACTTTTTTTCCATATATATATATTCATGTACAAATTCTCAAGGGAGGAACAGCTAAAACTAAACAATAAAAAACAATAGTTTTAAAGCAATAACCTTGTGCAAGGTATGGAGATCGTTCAATACATAACCTGGCTTCATTAGAATTCAGACTACAGTGTGAAAAATGACACAAAATCAAAGTTACTGTTACAACATCTGTGGTCTGTGCTACAGCTCAAAGTCAGATGTGGAAATACTGTTACGTCATTTTCATCTCTATCAAATCTGCAAGCAAGCCAGTTTTTTGAAAACACAAATAAGTATTAAATGCCTCAATTTTCTTTTTGGCAAACTTTGGTGTATTCCAAAAAGGTGCTTACACACCAAACGCATTTGACGTGGTGGAGGCGGCCAGTTTTATTGTAAAGTCAATGGTTTTGACCCTAATTGTTGTGCTGCCACGCAAAATGAGCGGCCAGCGCGGCGAGAGCGTCTGGAAATGGCGTGAATTGAGCGATGCTGTGCGAATTCAAAGGCGATGGTAGCGAGACAGAGTAAAATAATGTAACTCTGGGGAGGTCGTCATGTGTGTGTCTACCAACCAGGGACTCAACTTTGGGCCCGTACACATCCAATATGATGAAGCGGATCTCCTGAAATTCCATTCATTTTCTTAACCTGGTTTAACCCCTTGTGGGACAGCAGAGTTTCCTGAACCCTTCCTGCTAATGTTGGGCGACAGTCTGCTTCAAACACGGTCAAAGAGAGACAGAAACACAGCGGAAAGGGCTGTCATCCAAACACAGCGGGACTGAAGCTCACCATACCCAGAGAACCTTAAATCAGGGGTGCTCACACTTTTTTGGCATGTGAACTTGCTAAAACTCATAAAACACTGTGACGTTTTCATTCGAAGTGCTCAAACATTCAACCAACATGCTGTTACAAAAGAAACACAAGATTCCTGTTTAAAAACTATGAAAATCCATGGATGAACAAATCCTTTCGTGACAACCATAGCAAACCCTTGACTCAGCATTTTGTGGGTAGCTGTTTTTATAAAGTGCCAAACCCTCTGTAAAAGCTGCTCTTATGGTGACTGTGTTCGAATCCCACACCCGGCTTTCGTAGTTCGTTGACTGTTTTTTCAGCTAAATTACTTAACACACATTACTATAAATATTAATTAAAAACATCAGATATTTCTTTGGATTTGAAACGTCATGGGAATGTATTTTTATAGCCACAAGTTTTTTTTAGTAATACATAAATAACACAAATAAATGTAGTCTATAAAACCTTTAGTTTACATGTTCTTGTTGGTTTTAATAAAATGTTTATAGGAAAGGATTATAAAAAAATGATGTATTATTTATGCTAAATAAAATGCAAATATACATTTAAAAAGTAAAATGTAACAATACTAAGGATTGAACCAGTGGTAGTTTTATGAGCACAGGACAAACTGCTGTCACCACAAGCACAGGTTTGTTCTGAGGAGTGTTTGCTATTTGATGACTGAATTTTACTTTTTTTTGTGGGTAAAGGGGTTTATTTATTCGTTGATTTATTTTTGATGGCCCGCAATCTACATGAATACATGATCACCGATGTTTTTGAAGAGCTCTTCAAAAAAAGAAAAAACTGATCTCTAAACATCATCCATGTCTTCCATGCATTGTAAATGAAATACAGACACTGTTTCATGTAGTGATCAAAAACATTTGCTGGGAGCTGGTAATGAAACTTCTACCTTACTTCAGTTTAAATCAGTAGTTATGTACACAAAAAGAAAAAAAAACTGCTTTTAGTACACAATTTATTGTAACTTTTGAATATAAATCTAAAAAATGAAGCAATGTTCAATTAAATCAGAAAAAAACATAAATGTGAACCCTCTGTCCATCCATTTTCTTTATCCACTCCATCTCTTTTGGGGTTATTGAGTTGCTGGAGCCTATCCCAGTTACTTCTAACAAATATGTTTGCACAGTTCTGTGTGTCTTGCATAAACACTTCACATATTTCTGTAAAATGTTATTCCTGAATGGAAATTGAATATGTTCAACTTGCTTTTATAAGCAAACAGAAATGTAATAGCCAACGATTTTCATGCAATATTCTGGAAGGCTTTCGTAGTAAAGCTCTGCAGAGCACTCTTGGAGCACTTCAATTGAGAGAGTCTGGGATGCACAAGCATCACTATTAAAGGGATGAATTGCTGATCTCATAATAAAAAAATATAGGGGGGAAAAATACATTTCAAATAGAAAACATAAAATGTGTGCTAAGATCCACATTGTAAAGAACAATTGTAGGACATTTTAGCAACTGCTAAAATGAAAATCTGGGATTAAAAGCAGTGCTTTGGTGTCTGAAGTTATGCCAGAAGACTTCTTTGTGTTGGGAGCCAGTTGCTGCTTCACATGGAAGGGTCGCAAAATCTTGAATTTCATTCATGAATGAGGCTGGAAGAGTGGTGGCAGGACTGATGTGGGGTCTGCTGGGAAGACAGTGTCATGCCGCTTTGACTTCCAAATGAGTCAGTCAAAGGGCAAAACTATTATTGTACATGAAAACACAACTGGGTGGTACCACTAGGAGCAGTGAGTTCTGGGTAACAATCATAAGATAACTAAGTGCATCAGCAGAAACGCTTTTCCACTGGAGGTTGAATGAGTTCTCTTTTCAGGAAAGCTTAGGTGGAATTTGCTTAATAGTTGTTGGAGAAAAAATATGTTCTTCCACAAAGAGACTTGGATAAAAGTAGTTTGGTGTCATTACTTTTAGACAAGTTAGTTAAACAAAGTAAGGCATCAGGTTCTCTCCTTGATCCCATCCCACCTTAGCTATTCAAAGAGGTCTTCCCTGCTGTAGCTTAGACTGTCCTCGCCATTGTCAACAAGTCTGGCTACTGCTGTCGTCCCTACGACTTTGAAATACACACTTGTTCAACCCATGCTTAAAAAACCCAGTCTAGACAGTTCTGTGTTGGCACATTTCAGACCCATCTCCAAGATGCCTTTCATATCAAAAATCTTGGTGAAATTGGTCTACACGCAGCTAAAGGAATTTTTGAGCCTTCATAACATCTTTGAAGTCTTCCAGTCTGGTTTTAGAGTGCAGCACAGTACAGAGTCTACTTAATGAGGGTCGGTAATGACATCCTCCTGGCTACTGACACTGGAGATCACGTAGTTATGGTTCTGCTGGATCCATCAGCAGCATTCAACACAGTGGATCACCGTATTTTAATGTCTAGCCTCCAGAACCTGGTGGGGATTCAAGGTACCGCACTAGATTGGTTCAAATCATGCTTAACAGGACGGACTATTAGTCTTGATTATTTAAAATTTAGAACTGCTCAAAAATGTCTTTTGGAGTTCCAAGGTTCAGTGTCAGAGCCTCTTCTGTTTTCCTTGTATCTGCTTCCATTGTGGCCCATTCTAAGAAGGCACTGTGTTTTCTTTCATCTATATGCTGATGCCAGTCAGATTCATCTCCCACTGAAAAGGAAGGACGGGTTTTCCACTAACCTGCTAATCATGTTTTCACATGATATTAAGGTTTGGTTGGCCTATGTTTCCTGAGTTTTAATAAAAAGAAAACAAGTGTAGTGTTTGAACCAAATGATCAAATGAACGACCGGCCACAGTTGATCTGGGTTTTTTGACACATTTTTTAAAGTCAACTGTTTCTAATTTGGGTTTTAAATTGGACAGTCATTTTAAACTTGATTGCCAGATCAGCTCAGTGGTGATACTGAGTTTCTTCTGAAACTTTCTAAGGTGAATCCGCTTTTATGTCCTGCAAATTTTGAGGCAGTGATCCACGCCTTCATCACGTCTTGACTGGATTAGTGCAACTCTCTTTATCTTGGACCATTGCTCCACTGCCTGTGCATCTTAAAGTTCATTTTAAGATTATTTTATTTGTTTTTAAGTTTTTGCATGGTATTGACCCACTGTACCTGTGATGAAGAGGCAGTGGCGTTTGGATCCATGTGCAACTGGTTTCTTAGCGAGATGCAACAGACATGGGCAAGGCAGGACGAAGTCAAAAACCAGGCAGGAGTAAAAACAAACAGAGAGAGGCAGGACGGTGTCAAGAAAGGCAAGGGTCAGGATACAAGGAGAAAAGGCAGTAGAAACGCTCAGATAAAAACTGTTTGAGTGATTGCAATGATGAGGAACAGCTGGTGAGACCTGAGAACAAAGGGCAGAGGCTGATGGGAAAGTCAGTACTCAGGAGATGGTTCCCTCTGGTGGTCGGAAGGGGAGAAAGAAGCTGTAGACCTGACAGTACCTCTCTGAGCTGCTTTCTCCTTTTTTGCCCATTTTGTATATTTTAAAAATACTAGACATATAATGTTTAGTATATTAAAAAATGTAGTTTCACCTTCTCCTTTCTGCTTTTATGCATACAGATTCACAAACAGCTTTTAGCCACAACTATCCCACAACCACCAACATACAAAGCAAAAACAACCTACAATATGAGATAAAGAACCATCTTCAAAACCCACTTAATCCCTTTGGGGGTCACTGGGCCGCTGAAACCAACCCAGCTTATGTTGGGCAACGGCAAAAATCCCTAACCTTTTTTTAAAAAGTGCTGCAAATTTATGATGCATTCAAACTTTGGATGGGACCACAGAAATGTATAAAATAAATGAATAATCTGTGAAGTATAATAAAATAATAATCTCAATTTTATTCTGAATGGCTGTTTCCTCACATCAGAGACAAACCATAAGTCTCTTTTACATTTACAGTCATGTTTTCATTCATTGTGTGTGAGGTCATGGGATGTATGTATCAACGGAGGAGATTTGCATCTAAGATGCTGCTCCGTTTGAGACGCAGTAGAAGGCTATCTAAACGTCTTCTCACTTGCAGTACTTTTTGTTTTTCAGAGGATGCTGCCACTGCTTGTTTCTGAAACCTACCTGGAGCTCCTCTACACCACTAATGTGTTGGTTTAACATAACATTTAGTCTTAGGATTTGCTTTTTCTTAACATCAATTTATTTAGGCTGTGAAAGAATACAACCTTATTTCTAACCGTCCACTCCATATTTCTTTTACCCACTCTGGTGAATAGATTTTTTTTTCTCTTACCCTTATATTCTATCATTCTTTTTTTAAATAATATTTTCTTAAACAATTGTCACCTTTTAATGTTTTACCCAGAATTATGGGTAAAACAGATGTAAATAGATTCATGCCAAGCAAAGTAAATCATTTCTTTGTTAGAATAATGCTTTTGAGTATGCATTATATACTCTTTGCTTCCTAAATACTTCTACTCAGAAAAAAGTGGATCTGCTATACACATATAAAAAGTGAATATGAACAGTAAAACGCAAAGCATTCTAATGAATTGTTTTTCAAATCACACTAATCGTCAAGCAGGAAGCAATAGATGGGTTTTGTCCAAACGACTTCTGAACACATGGCAACATTTTCTACAAATGTCAAAACCTGATGAGGCATCTTACCTACATTTTTACTTACTAAACTGTATTCTTATCAAAATGGTTATGATTATACAAAACTGAGTGTGTGCATGTCCTAGTGTGTGTGCAAATGAACGATATATTTATATATTTTACAGTATATATATATATATATATATATATATAAATTGCTTTTTTAATATTATTTTTTTGAGATGCTTAAAACATCAATGCAGAACACAAAACAAATTAAATCAAGCGTTTGGGAAAAATAAAGTACTATTAAAGATAAATAAAAATAAATAAAATGACTTTAACAAGTATGACAATAAAAGATACTGTAAAATTGATAAACACAGGACAAAGAAAACAAAAACTGCATGGAAATAAACTATACAAAGTTGTAAGGGCAGTTGGGGATTTGGCTGAGTACCATCATGCACAAGCAGCTGGATGGTAGTTTGATGCGTCTGTCTTCAAATCCTAAATGCAGAAGTGCTGCATTTTACAAATCTACCTAATCCTACATCCATTCAGAAGTAAGAGTGCAGTGGGAAGGGCAGTGCATTTGTAACGTGCACTTGTGGGCTTGATGGACAGGGGAATGAAATGATGAGACTTTTTCTTTTTCTTTTTTTTTTTGGTGCATAAACTTACTTTTGTTTTTCCCAACATCTATGCACACTCCACTGTACCCTGGATTATCATACACCCACTTTAAATTCCTCTTTACTTAGAACTGTTTGTTATTTGGGGTATCTTTAGTAATGTCTTAATTTTTGGGTGAATTAATGTCAATAAAAAATGTTGTTCCTTCTTATTCATTATTAGTCATATCAAGTGAACGTTTATATGTTTCATTCAATTTCAGACCAAATAGCATAAACACTTCTGTAAATTATATATCTAACTTATTGTGAGTAGTGTATATGGAGATGGTTGTTTATTCTTAGTTGAAGCATTTTTTTAAAATGTTCCTGTTTCATCCCAGCAGCATCTGTAGTGTATGTGCATTAGAATCTCTGCTGATTCATCCTTGAGTGCAGGGCTCAGATTTTAGATACTCCAAGGGAGAAAACTGAAGTGGTATAGATCGTTAAGCCAGATGTCGTGTAGAGACTTACATGAATAGTTTTTTCTGAGAGCATACATCTTGAGCATGATCCAACCCTTGACGTTCCTGTTTAAGAGGAGTTTGTGTTTCAGACTGCCTGATGAAATACCCCAAAACGAGACAAAATGTTCTTGTCATGCATCTGAACACAAAGTTAAAAGAAAAACAAAAATCATACAGTGGGTATGGAAAGTATTCAGACCCCCTTAAATTTTTCACACTTTGCTATATTGCAGCCATTTGCTATAATCATTTAAGTTCATTTTGTTCCCATTAATGTACTAACAGCATCCCGTATTGACAAGAAAATACAGAATTTATGATTTTTTTGCAGATTTATTCAAAAAGAAAAACTGAAATATCACATGGTCCTAAGTATTCAGACCCTTTTCTCAGTGTTTAGTAGCAGCACCCTTTTTGATCTAACACAGCCATGAGTCTTTTAGGGAAGATGCAACAAGTTTTCACACCTGGATTTAGGGATCCTCTGCCATTCGTCCTTGCAGATCCTTTCCAATTCTGTCAGGTTGGATGGTAAACGTTGGTGGACAGCCATTTTCAAGTCTCTCCAGAGATGCTCAATTGGGTTTAAGTCAGGGCTCTGGCTGGTCCATTCAAGAACAGTCACGGAGTTGCTGTGAAGCCACTCATTGGTTATTTTAGCTGTGTGTTTAGAGTCATTGTCTTGCTGGTGAACCTTCGGCCCAGCCTGAAGTCCTGAGCACTCTGGAGAAGGTTTTCGTCTAGGATATCCCTGTACTTGGCCGCATTCATCTTTACATTGATTGCAACCAGTCGTCCTGTCCCTGCAGCTGAAAACACTCCCACAGCATGATGCTGTCACCACCATGCTTCACTGTTGAGACTGTATTGGACAGGTGATGAGCTGTGCCTGCTTTTCTCCACACATACTGCTTAGAATTAAGGCCAAAAAGTTTTATCTTGGTCTCATCAGACCAGAGAATCTTATTTCTCACCATCTTGGAATCCTTCAAGTGTTTTTTAACAAACTCCAATTGGGCTTTCATGTGTCTTGCAATGAGGAGAGGCTTTTGTCAGGTCACTTTGCCATAAAGCCCCGACTGTCCAAAATTCCGTTTTTTTTTTTTTTTTTTTTGTCAATATGGGGTGCTGTGTGTAAATGAATGAGGGAAAAAAAATAACTTGAGTGGTTTCAGCAAATGGCTGCAATATAACAAAGAGTGAAAAATGTAAGAGGGTCTGAATACTTTCCATACCCACAATGAATAACAAAACTTGTGTTGATAATTTTTCATTAGTTTACAACTTACTTAGTGTAGGTAAGATGTAACAAGCAATTTACATGTCCAACAACAGAATGCTTTATTTTTGTAAATGACAAACCAATTGGATTTAGTTCCTCCACGTTCTGTTCTATTTCACCCATGTGCACTCAGGAGGTACTACATAATTGTCAGTTCCCTGCAGACGTCCATTTAAGCTTGTTCTCTCACTTGTTTCTGCCTCGTCTCAACACACGCCTTCGCCTTGGACCTACAGACCATTCTATCGCCTCCAGTACCTGAACCTCAGTATGATCTTCTCGTCAGCAGTGTCTTTCCTGTTCATGTTCTGGATTTTGAATCCAGAAAATCGTTGTTTTGGATTGTCTGGAGTCGTGTTGAGATTTTCTCCACTAGACTGTTCTTGGTTGTCACTCAGCCAACTAACATCTTACACTAGGGGTATGAGGTGCCCTCTACTGCCAGAAAGATTTATGTTTGGAGTGATTCCTTTTAATTTGCAGGTAAGTGGACCAATGCATGACTCCAACATAGCTTCAAACCTTATTTTGAAATTAGTTCTACATAGAGTTCTTCCATTGGAGGTGATTTATTTTCTTAAATATGTTCTCTAATCATTAATGAAGAAAAAAAAATCTAATTCTGTACATATGTTCTACAATTGATCCTTATCTCTATCACAATTTTAGATATGGATTCAGTATTCATGACATCTTATGTGTTGGAGGATAATTATCTTCTTTTCAAAGGGTCAAGTCAAGAAGTTGTCCATTTTACAAAATGCCTTCTACAAATGCTGCTGACAGACAGGTAGGATGGAGCATCTGGGATGTAGGTGGGATGTTGTATCTGCAGCCTCTGCCAGTCACATGCAGTCCTCGCTGAGCCCCGCAGATTCTCTCCCTTGTTGTTTTTGACTGTTGATGTCGACAGCACTCTGGTCTGACTGTTTGTTAAATAAAACATACTGCTCAGATGGGAACTTGTTAGTGCAAGCACACACTCTGGCTGCCTCCTCTGGAGGGCCCATATGAGCACATGCAGTTCCATTCACAGCAGAAAAGTGACTTGGGAAACGTTGAGCTAGCTCTTAGCATCTAAAGCAGACATTTGGAGGGTTGAGTCAAACTCGGTCTCGAGTCCAAGTTCTCAGTTTATTCCCTTGTCATGTCATTTGTCATGTTTACACAAAGAAATAAAGAAAATGCTATGTTAAGTGTTAGAATCAGCCAATTCTGTAAAACCTACAGAAACAGAGTTTTACTTTCGCAGCTTTAACAACTAAAAAAAGACAGTTGGTTAATAGCAGCTGAAACTGTAAACTAAACTGAAAACTATACTCTAAACCTGAAATTTTTAAAGCAAGAGAGAAATAAAACAAACAAGCTTTCAATATTATAAGATATTGTATTAATTAAAAAAAACATACAATAAAGTTACTCAGATGAAAAACAAGAGAAATACATCCTGGGGTTTAAAAAAGTGTTTAATTGACACCAACTTTTTGCTAAATAAAACAATTTACCATCCCTTAACCACGAGCAAAAAGTCAGATTTTAAACACCCACACAGATGAAAATCGTGTTGTTGGTGTTTTTAACATGTTCTTCTGGCATTTTTCTCATGATGAATAAAAATCAAACTACAAATGAAAAACTATTTCTTTATTAAAATGTGAATCAGGAGCTAATGGGGTCTGTGGTTGTGAGCGGCTTTATGCTAGCAGGAGAGAGCACATAAAGCAGATGGATGGTGGTAAGGGGGTGAGCTTACTCTGTGCCAACAGCTCAGAGGAAGAAGTATGGAGGGGGTAGAAACACAAGGCAACAAGATGCTGGAGATTTGACATTGCTACTGTCAGGTGCAAACGTTAGTCCAAAGGGCAGGGCCTGTCCACAAACACACCTAAATTTTCCAAACATATATGTTGCCTCCAAAGGTCTTCACACATAAACATGTCAACATGTACACAATACAACTTCAGCTCACACACACATACACTAATATTACCAAAAGTACTCGCTCACCTGCCTTGACTCACATATGAACAGAAATGCCATCCTATTCCTAACCCATAGAGTTTAATATGATGTTGGCCCATATTACAGCTTCAACTCTAGCTGTCCACAAAGTTGAGGAGTGCGTTTATAGGATTTTTTTACCCTTCTTCCAAAAGCACATTGGTGAGGTCACACACTGATTTAGGTGGAGAAGGCCTGGCTCTCAGACTCTGCTCTAAATCATCCCAAAGGTGTTGTATCAGGTTCAGGTCAGGACTCTTTGTAGACCAGTCCAGTTCATTCACACCAAACTCTGTCATCCATGTCTTTATGGACCTGGCTTTGAGAACTGGTGAACAGTCATGTTGGCAGAGGAAAGGTTCGCTTCAAACTGTTCCCACAATGTTGGGAGAATGGAATTGTCCAAAATGTTCTGGTATCCTGAAGCATTCAGAGTTCCTTTCACTGGAACTAAGGGGCCAAACCCAAGTCCTGAAAAACAACCCCACACCATCATTCCACCTCCACCAAATTTCACACTCGGCAAAATGCAGTCCAAAATGTACCGTTCTCCTGGCAACCTCCAAACCCAGACTCATCCATCAGATTGCTAGATGGAAAAGCGTGATTCAGCACTCCAGAGAATCCATCGCCACTTCTCTAGAGTCCAGTAGTGGCATGCTTTGGATGCAGCTGCTCGGTCATGGAAACCTATTACATGAAACTCCCTGAATACTGTACTTGGGCTAATCCGAAGGTCCCATGAAGTTTGAAGCTCTGTAGTAATTGACAGCACAGAAAGTCAGCGACTTCTTTGCACTACGGGCTTCAAGATCCGCTGCTCCCTCCCCATCAGTTTACGTGGCCTACCACTTCGTGGCTGTTGTTTCCAAACACTTCAATCTTGTCATGATAGAGCTGATACTTACTGTGGAGTTTTAAGAAGTGAGGACATTTCACGGCTGGATTTGTTGCACAGGTGTCATTCTAAGACAGCTTCACGCTGGAATTCACTGAGCTCCTGAGGACGACCCATACTTTCACAAATGTTTGTGAAAACAGCCTGCATGCCTGAGTGCTTGATTTTATTCAACTGTGGCCAGGCCAAGTGATTAGGACACCTGATTCTTACCATTTGAAAGGGTGAGCAAACATTTTTGGTAATATACTGTACTGTTTGCATACAAACACATGTCAATCAGATCTATCCATTACCCATTCTATTTGTGCATAGGTGAGCTGGCACCTGTGCTTAGGTGAGTGTTTGTGTTCTACTGTTGTGGATAATGGAATGTAAAAAGAGGGGCGGTGCCTGGTCATCCACACACCAAGACCCCACCAAAGATGAGGCAGCAGTGATAGCCGGAGCCCCCAAGGCACCCATATGGAATAGCAGATTGAGGAAATCTGCCCTCCGGGCGACCCACCTCAGAACAAGGTTAGCAGGACTGCCACAGGGGCCCCCAACGCCAGAGAGCATGGGTTCACAAGAACACAGAGAATGCAATCTCCAGCTTGGTCAGAAGAACAGCCCTACCACCAAGAGGAGGATGTCCAGGAGAGGTGGGGTCCCCCAATGTTGGAATTTTGGAGGAGTCCAGTGCCTGAGGGCACTGACCAGAACCAGCACCGCAAGGACACAGACAACCCCAGGTTCAGATGTGATTACATAATCATAAATAAAAGACCACTGGGAACATTTTTAGAATTGATCATATGATGACAAGATTGGGATTTTAAGAGGAAAGAAGTATCTTGGAAAGTTCTCACATATTTGCACAGAAGCTACTGTTTTTATTCTCTAAATTCAAGCATTAATGGATACAAGTACCCACATTCAACAAAGATTTTCGATCAAAAGTGAATACAACTAGCATTCACCTTAAAAACTAAATTGAACAAAGAAACAAAAAAAGGTCAAACTATACCAACAACTTAGTTAGGCTTAGTTTTAAGTCAACCCACTTCTCTAAGTCTCAGGAGTCCAATTAGCTGCAGCGTTTTCAAAAGTTTCAGGTTGATTACGCCGCAGACCTTAACAGAAAAGTAGACTTGAAGAAAAATTTCAGGTTAAAACGGCATGAAGAAATCTCACAAAACCTAATTTAGCTTTCTGACTTGCCACTGCCATCTTTCTAAATTTAAAGGATTAAAACTAATTGGAATAGTGAGCTTGTGACATCCGGGAGTCTAACTTTACTGCACACACATCAGTGTTGTGTTCACTCTGGCAGTTTTGATAGGCTCCAGGGTTCTTTTCTTCAGACAGGTCACTGCATTTGGGAAGCATGCTTTCTGATCCGGATAAATGGGCTTCAGACCAAGGTTTTTAGTTCACTTGTAAACAAACTTTGGCACGATTCATGTGGAGTGGGAATGCAAGAAGAAGAACAAAAAGGTGGAGTGCGGGTGAAGGATTCAGTAGTTACATAAAAATCTTAATTGTTTGGTCTGAGTTTATTTGTTTTCTCCAAATGACCAGCCATAATATCTTCAAAATAAAGCACCACATCCAAAATGTTGTTTGGACCATTGGGATGTACAGCTCCTCAGTTATATGAGCAATTCATTTGTTTTTCTTTCACAGCTCTATTCCAATAAATGAAAACCTAATGTCATATCATTCTGGCCAGGCACATACGCTATTACTAATTTCTCCTCCATGTTCAATTTTCAAATGATTGGCACTTCAGTGAATGAAAAAGGGACACCGACCAAACATCAACACAAAATCTAAGTCCCTGATAGGTCAAAGATCTACTGGATTAGCTTTCAACTTGTGTTCAATGGACACACCATTTGTACATAGAACCTGAAATCACTCTTATAAACGTACATCGCGACGCATGAACGTTGTGAAAGCGGAAGCCCAAAATGTGCATATGTGTGCGTTTACATTGACTCTTCAAGTAGTCGCTTGAGCGTGCGTTGGCGAGAGCGGTGGGAAGACCCAAATAACTTTAATGTTGATATATATATACAGTTTACATGTTTCATGAGAACATATACAAATACAACTTGTTCAGTTATTGAGAATTTCTTTTATTTTTTCTCTGTCTTTCTTGGTTTTTCAAGATATTGACGCCATCTAAATTAAGGACTCTATATGAACTCCAGTGGTTGTTCTTGTGCTCCGATATACAGTAGCTGAGTTTTGTGTGGAATGTTTGGCCTTCTTTTTCTATAGTACCGACAGAGGTGTTGGCTGCTTTTTCAGTTCAGTAGCTCACCATCCCTGTTTGGGGGTATGCACAATCCCCATGAGAAAGAAAGAGAGAAACTGGACAGTTGGTTTCTCAGTCAAAGTTGATGGTTTAGCTTTAAAGTGCTGCCAGTGTGTAGATATACATATATGGTGAGTCAGTTCCCGAAGCCTACCTGCAGCAAGGATTTTACAGCTGAGCTACACACTCGATTTGCCGTCTTTTTCCCTGATACTTGAAAACCCAGAAGTTGTAATGACTTGTCCTGAGGTGAAAAGTAAATCTTGCAATATTTCTTGAATGTGTGTGGGGTCAGTGAAACAATTTAAAGGAACGGTGCATGATTACCAAAAAAGTTGGGTGACATAAAAGTGGGAAATGTCGCATCTTCATATAGCTCTTCATATAGCACTTCATTACCTTCTTAGAAGGCCCAAAGCTCTTTACAACCATAATCCCATTCACACATTCACACTGATGGTTGCAAACACTGTTGACAACCTATAACCACCAGGAACAATGCAGGGTTCAGTGTCTGGCCCAAGGGCACGTTGACATTTTGGCAGGCAGGGGAGGAACCAAACCTGTGATCTTCCAATCAGAAGGTGACTGCTCTGCCTCTGCACCACAAGGATGTTCTTTCTCAGTCTTTGAATGGGGTGGTCTTATCTTCAGTACAAAACAATCTGTCAGGACACCTCAGACTTAGATTGTCCTTGACCAGGTCAGAGGAAGCCATAGACACATACACTGTACATACATATGACTTTTAATTTCTCAAGATGAATTGACATTGATGAACACATTAAAATCAATCAAAATGTAAAAAAATTCCACATATTTTTTCGACATGAGTTGTTCATTCATTCATTCATTTTCCAATCTGCTTTATCCCTTTCGGGGTCACGGGGTTGCCGGAGCCGAACCCGGCTACTCATGGGCGAAGGCAGGGTACACCCCTGGACTGGTCGCCAGTCTGTCGCAGGGGCGACATGAGTTGTGTTTATCTATTTTTATGAGTTGCTGTTATGAATGCTTTAAATATTGTTAATGATATACATGTAAAGGTATTTTTTTTTTATGGCAGGAATTACATTTTTGAGGAACTACAATTCTCCAATGAAGCTGAACAATACTGTTTGATAATTAGGACATCTCCCAAACCTCAATGGTTTAAATATATATATATATATATATATATAATTTTCTAATAATAATAATTCATTCATTCATTTTCCAATCTGCTTTATCCCTTTCGGGGTCACGGGGTTGCCGGAGCCTAACCCGGCTACTCATGGGCGAAGGCAGGGTACACCCCTGGACTGGTCGCCAGTCTGTCGCAGGGGTAATAATAATAATAATTTTCTAAATGTTTCTGACAAACTCTGTTGGAACTTTTTTCGGATTATCCGCCAAAAGAAACTTGATGGAAGCATTTGACAGCAGGCTACGTAAAACCTATCAAATCTGTTTCGAACGTGAGACCACATACTTTTATTAAGGAATCTGAAGGTCAGTTTATAATTTGAATAAATTGCACTACAGAAAAATAGGATTGGCAAGAACATTGCAGGTAGCAGAGCTAGAATGGGCATTTTGACAAAGATAATGACTGAGTATTGCACTGAGCTGTTTTCTTAATGGGATTTTGGCTTCTTGCAGCATGCACTCCTATTTGGAACAACAGGGGGGAGGGGTCACTCTGTCCAGTTCTCATACATTCAATGGGAGCGATTGAGGTTCCTTTCTTCATAAAAAAAAAAACTGAATTTAAGTGTATCTTGTGAAATTACAAATCGTAAGACTTTGTCTTTATACAATCACCTACACTGTAACAACATAGTTTTCTCAGAAACCAGTACAACAGAGAGGCACTGTGGGCCTTTTTATAAGTTAGGACAACATAAGTCAAACTTACAGCTGCATGAAGAGCTTTCCTGCACTCACTCTATAAGTTAGCCGCAAGTATAATTAAAAAGTTTCCCCCACCATCAGTCCAGGCTGATGGACCTGTGTCACAAATTGTTCAATTCCCCTACAATCCCAAGCGCCTGTCAGAGCGAGGACTTAAAGCCAGCACTTGAATACATCATGAGACCAGTTATGCAAGAATGCATTGTGGAAGGGTACAACTAAGCATACATGTGCCTGCAACACTTAGACACACATTTCCCTCCGGGGCAGTGTAGCCCTGTGGAGTTTTCAGGCATCATGCCATTAGTCTTATTTACTTTTAATGTGACAGAGACAGAGAACACCACACCGCTGGCTTTTATTGCAAAGCCTTGAGAAAGTGGGGGTCATGCATCAACCTCTGTCTCTTTCTCTGTCTGTCTTATGCATTGTTCCCCCTTTTTCCATCCATCAATTCCCCTCCTTTCAGTACTGAGAGTACACATTGTCTTAAGTTCACACATAGCTCAAAGAAGCTTCTTCCCCAACACTCCCCCCTGCTCTTATCAGTCTCCATTTTCAACAATAATTCACTTAAAGGTGCCATTTCCAAGTCGACAAATGGAAGAGATTTAATTGGAAAGTGTTATAAGGGAGGTGGGGCTGTTTATTGTCTGCATTGGAGGCTGGAGGAGAGATGCTTAGTGATGAAGATGGAGGGAATGACTTTGCAGAACAGTGTCTAAAAAATACAAATGCTCTGCCTGGAGCGAAGCGGGCTGTTGATATGAAATGCAGCTGAGAAGGTGGGGAAGGCCACAGACTGCAGCTAATGTCTTCACCCTCATCGCCCACTTCTTACTAGACCTCATAATAAATGCTATAATATTTGGTCTCCTTTATTATTCATCCTTCTCCTTGCGTTAAATTATTTATTAACACATTTTCAGCTAAAGTGAGAGGAAGTTGATGATCTGAAGTCTCCAAACACGTTGGATTATGGAACTGGATGTGCTCCAGGCATTGGGAGAATGGTTACACACTTCTTCCACATTTCAGATTTTTTATATTACCTCAAGGTTTAGGATGAAATCCATGACAATATGTTTTTGCTCAAGCATAACCCTAGCTCTCAGAAAATTTCTGGTGCTCTCAGACTCCGGATGCTCATAAAATGTTGGCACATGTGATGCCCTTTTCACTCCTATGAGGAGCTACAAATGGCATACATCTATTTTCTATTCCAACTTAATCATGTGCAAGGTCACACTGTTACTGGAGCCTATCACAACAACTTGTAGAGGAAAAGCAAGGGACGCCCTGGGAGGGTCACAACAAACATAATTTAGGCCTTAGTCACAACTGCCCTTACAGGTGGATGTCAGCTGTGTGCAAAAAAACAGGCAAACCTGTGCGGAACAGGTGACCGGCAAAAGGTCATAGCCCACTCGGTAAGCCCAGAGAGGGAATGTGTAAATGTACATTTCTTTCTGTAGGCATGCTGCAAGCAAAGTTGTAGCAAACACTTAGAAAACAGGCAAGGCTAAGTAAGGGTCAAATAAGTGAGACACGGGTTAGTTCTACAGATTTGTATTTTATGAAGATCCCCAAAACCTAAACACTGTGCCTGTTGGTGCAACCTGACTGTTAGAATTTAGGAAATTAAACAAACAAACCACAGTTTGTGTGGACATCCTACGGGTGTCCTATGGGTCAAACCCTGGATGGCTGCTACTTTGGGTTGCCCAGGCTCACAGAAAAATTATAGGGGGGGTAGCTCCAATTTAAAGAGAGCTCAGGTGTGTCTTGCCGTTCCTTTAAAGTTTATACATCCACCTTAAGGATTATTATGACAATAGAATTTATGCACACACGGGGTGTGCAGAAAATTCATATGTTCCTGTTTTCTTCTTTCTTTTCCACTAAGAAACCAAGTGTCGTATTGAGTTGTGTCTGCAGCCTTTGTTCGATGTTGTTAGTTTCCCCCCATGTTGGTCAGAAGGTCTGGTCAGCCACCATATACTGTATGTTCCCATGTTGTCTTTGGGTAGTTCAGTTCATTTCTGTTACTTGGTCTGTTCAATAAGTGAAGTTAAAAATCAAGTTTATTGCCTCAGTTAATTTACAAACCGAGCCCTTAAAAAAGGTCAACAGTAACAGAATTATTTACTTTTTTGAAAAAAAGAATCATTTTCGGGGAATTTTATGATGTCCTCTTTGGCCGCTCGATCCCTAAACTCCTGATGTTTCAGTAAATGTTCTCTTAAACTATATTTAGAAATGAAGTCATGGATGGCAGAGAACTTCTTAAAGCTCATTCAGAACAAAATAGAAGTTGTAGGGATTGGTTCTCAAGATAAGAGAGAGACGATTTTATCATATAACTTCTCAGTGTGTGAGAAACCTGTGTTATTTTAACTGAGATTCATTTTATTCCACAAACTAAAAGTATAGGTCTTTATCATCTTAAAAGCATTGCCACAGCCCAGCCATTTGTCTCGCTTGCCAATACCACTTAGAACATGTTTATTGCTGGAACTTCAGCTTTACAATCAACTGAACCTCATTTATAAAACGTGTCAGCACTTTAAACCTAAAAAATATTGTTTTTATTTTTTTGTCTTTCAGATTTTTAGATTATGTTCTCCCTCTTGGCTACAGTAATTTCAAGCTTTCTCTACTCACAGTGCTGTAAAAAATACCTCAAGTACTAAAAATGTACAGGTTTCTTTAAAGGATAAGCTCCATCATAATTTAGTATTAAAATGTCTCAAAGGCAGTTACGTGTTAGCTATTAACCCATAAAAAAATGTGAATTTGTGCTTAAATGTATTGAAATAGAAAACCGTTTTCATACTAATGGATTTCAGGGAACCTTTATGCTTTTACTGGTTTTCATTTCTGGCATTAAGCTCCTCGCTTGGGTTCAGGTTAAAGCTAATTAGCTCTGGACACGCGTTAGAATGGGATTAGTAAAATCTTAAAAATAAACACAAAACCTACTTATTTTAATGGCTGACAAACTCAAACTTCATCTTTTCTTATAATATTGGATGAGGTGAGTTTCTTAGTAACCAGTTTTAATGTTTAGGTTGGATTACTTCAATCATTTTTCCGTGTTGTTTTCATGAATGAGGAGATGAGAAAATAGATGGGCAACAGGCATAGTGAAAATGGCAATTACAATGTTTGCTCATATTGTTTCATGCAGACATAAGAGCATTTATTAAATGTGTGCATCAGTTTGTTCAATGTTCTTTATAGAAAAACATGGCAAAAGGATTTTATTTGTTTGTCTTATAGAGACAATCTCATTCAGACCGCTTTGTCATTTAAGATTTAGTGGGGAAATACACAGTGTGCTACAATATATCTGGCAAAAAAATAATTATCACAACTTACAATTATTCATAAAATTTTTTTAAGTCCCACTCCAATCATCTTTTAAGCTGCTGTAAAGCATTCCCAGTGGTATGTAAATCATGTATTGTTGTAAGTTCAAGTATTCTGGTTTTGACAGCAGCCAACATGATAGATCGATGACAAGTATCAAAAAATGCTAGGTTGGGATTTGAACCAGCATCAAGAGAAATTAAGATCTTATGGTTTACATTATAATCTGAACAAGGATTTTTGACACAGCAATGTCAATGAAATGGATTTCTGGGCACAAAAAATTAGACAAAGGTTGACTGAAACACATTTTTTGGTACATTTTCTACAAGATTCAAGCTTACAGAAGTCAAGCTTTCAATTAAAACAACCAAAAAACATAATTACTTATGCTTTTTTTAATACCAAAGTAAAAGCACCAAAATCCTTCTCCAAAAGTCAACACCAGGTTCAAGTCCAAAGACTGATTTGAAGAGATGAACAGTAGTTCAGTAAGATTGTTAAAACCAATCACAAAATACATTCCTATGTAGAAGGAGGTTTGACAAGTGCAAAAGGAAGACAGGAATTGACCTCACTTACCTACATCACCTAAGAGCGGCTCTCCCCACTGTGTGTCTTTCACTGATGCAAACCAAAGTGGTAGCTTTCCAGAGTCAATTCTTCTTGGAATAGTTATCTGTTTCCTTGCTGACACAACAAAAGTTTTTGCGTTTGGAAAAAAATAAAAACTGCAAAGAGCAGCACAGGCAGACTATAGAAAAAGTGTCTGTACAGCTCACCTAGAGCTGTACTGATGCGTGTACTGCTAATATTTTTTTGTTAAATAATAAATGAGGATTGGGGTCTCATTTCTTTTGTTGAAAGAAAGGGTTCCCATCAATGTGAGATTCTTTTTTTTGTCTGTGTCAGTTTTCAAGTTGGGCAACTTTTCTTTGCATAACAGTGATATTTTTAATTGGTAATACAACAAACCAAGTCTCAAGTTGTTTTTGTTTTAAAGATCTGAACTCTTCCCTGAAAAACCTTACTTAAGTGTTTGTAAGTTATGAATCATTGTCTTTAACCTTTCAACTTGAGATTTCCTTTGTGACACCTAAATAAATCAAATCAAAGTGTAGTTATAAAAAGCACTTCTCATACTTTGTGCAACTCGAAGCACAAAATATGAGACTTAACTCATGCATTTTGACACACCGTAAAGACTGATTTACACTGGTCCATCTGCGTTGCGTCTCCATTGTGTTGACACAATGAACTAGAACCTTCATTAATAAGTTGGAATGTTTACATCACCTTGGCCATGTCTGCATTTAATGTACGTCCTTCCACAGCACAAAACAAAACAATTTCTCTTGTTCTTTTTTCAGTCTGTTGATGAGTTGATTATGTGATTTTCTAAATAAAAACTTTAGTTGTACTTTTAAAATAAAAATGTCTTAAATTTTATTAAAAATGTTGGGTGACCATCACATATAAAAATGCATGTTTATCCCACAGATAACACCAACTTCAATTTTTGCGTTGGGTGACAAATGTTTAATTTTGGAAGTACAAAAACTCAACATTCTTTCCAAAAGTCACCTCAACAAATCACCCAATGATTCCCACATCTAATGTGGCTTCGGTTTCATAGCAGATGCCCTATTTGACCCGTCATAATTACTTGCATTTGGGAGTGGCACATGGAAACACTGGAAAGCATGCCGTTGTGATTGTAGTAATTTACAGCACCAGATATTTCCAAGGAATCTCTCTCTTAATCCAAGGATTAACCAATCCCAACTCCACTAAAAATGAGAGATTATTGGGCATCTGAGCTGGTATGGCTGCATTTGTTTTCGTCATCACTTATGCTATCACTATTTTTGCCTGTTTTATAATTGCCTCCATTTCTGCAAAGATGTTTGTGGAAACGTTAATGTTTCTACTTGTGACACCTCTTTGTCACATTTGTGAAATGGCCCTTATTGGACTCTCTTAATTTTTTAACCTGATGAATTCTGCATGAAAGTCAATGGAAAGTGGGCAAAGAAGATGGATTCAAATATTTTTACCAAAACAACTTTCAAATAACTGGTGTGCCCTTACAGGTTTTCCCTTTTTTTTGTCTGCAGGTGGCCCATATCTGGCCAATAAGACGGTTGTGACAAAGCCTAAAGAAGTATTTCCCTGAAGCTTTCTGTTTCTTAGAGCAACACATAAACCAACCAAACCTGGATTTATTTTTTTTTCTTTTTGATAAATGTCTAGATTGTCTGTTTCCTGACTGGTCAAACAACGTTGCTCATGAATGCATAGATATTACATTCTCATTTCACAGATTAAGAAGGACAGTGTATGAGAAAGACAAAAACATTGAACAGCTACCACCTTCTTGGTGTTTATAACCACTCTGTGAAAGCGTATGCTGTACAGTTATATAAATATGCATATGTTCATGCACTGACATATTTTTCGATTACTACTTTGACATTAACAAACAGTTTTAACTGAGGTCCTTGGCTTTCATATTAGAGTATGTAAGAAGGATCCAAAGTTTATAGGTCACTGATTTGTGCTTTTCTGTAAAACTTTCACAGAATCTGTGAAGCGTCACATTGGTTTGAAAGTGTTTGAGTGTATAGTTGTCTTTGTGTTTGTGTCCTTGAAGAAGGAAATCTAAAAGCTCCTTTCCATGATCCAACAAACAGATTCTTCTCTTTTGAGTCTTTGGATGACAAGAAGAGATGCTCACTCACACACTCTAAGTCTTGCTGTGTGTCCCTCAGCTCTTGGTATCAAGTCTGTCTGAAATATCCATCCTTCCAATAAATCCTCATAAAAAGATAAACCAATCTCTATTAACGGGTCCTGCACCATGGCGCCAGTCCAGGTGATAACAGCTCATCTGAGAGTGTTGTTTACCAGACGTTGCCTGCTGTATGATCAGAGGTCACTCGCACTGTCGGTGCATGTTGCCAGTTCAGGGATTGGCGCCGTGCATAACAAGCAGCAGCAGAGTGTTTGCTCCCACAGACGATGGTGTTTGCAAACCGCACTGGGTGCCAGCACCACGTCTAAACTGGGAATCAAGGACAACTGCTAGTCAGTGTGATTTGCTCCGCATGCTTTGAAACTTGCAAACTGCTGCTCCTGCAGGCTGAGGGAGAGTGCTGACTCACAGCTCCTTTCTTTTAGTCTGTCTCCTTTCAAGTGAAAACTTTGTGGAATTGATGAATTCCTGCCTGTTTACTGGCTTTCAAGGGCACAAAATGTGTCCTCCGGTGTTACAACTAAACTAAGCTGCGAAGAAAGCCGTAGAAGTGTTGCATCTGGTGGATTGACTGCTAGATTCTGGTGAAATCTGGTGGATTGGGCTCATTTGAAAGCATCAAGTAAAGCTAAGTGTCTTAACCTTGAGGTTCTGATCCACTTATTATTTATCTTATATCTTTGTTTTTAAATAAATAGCAAATAGTTAAGTCAGCATACAACCTGAGTGCTATAAGCACAAAATCCATTGTTGTTAAATGCTGTTACAGTTGTGAAATCAATTTGATTATTTGACAACTCAAGAGAATTTAGTAAAAAAATACTCCAGGTATAAGGAAGTTGTTAATAATGTATCAGTCAGAATTGATGAAAAATGCATAATTGTGGGTGTAGAGCACAAGTGTCAAACTCCGGCCTCCTGCTGGTTTTCCAGAAATCCTGTCTCATCTGCTGATGATTACCTGGAACAGGTGTGCTTGGCCAATAATAAGCTTCAATGACGGATGTTGTGGACAACATTTAGGACACCTGCCCTTGAGGCCTCGATTCGATTCTGGTGTGGACTAACGTGTGAATATGTGTGCAGTATGAATACATACAGTAGTACATGTGTGTTTCAGAGTAGAAGGAGAAAGAAATTGAATTTGAATTTATCTGATGACAAATAGGAGCACAAACAAAACAAGTGTTGTGTTCATATGTTTGTTCAGTGTAGTGTATTAACCACGACCAAAAGCATTTTAAAAGGCACAAAAGGCTTAGTCATCATTATATTTCATGACTTGATGGACGTTACTGAACTTCACATTTTGCAACCCCAAGTCTATCTTTATGCTTTTGTTTTGTTTTTTTGTTCTTTTTTTTTTAACATTACATTTGATTATTTTATAATGAGTGAAGATTTTGACTTGGGTAGTTCTTAATTGACTCTCTTATTTCAATTTGAAATTGAATAAACAAAGAGACCTTGCACATATGTAAAACCCTTTGTTTTGGTTTGAAGAACCCTCAGTAGCACAGAGTCTGTGTTGTCCAGGGTTTTAAAGCCAGACCGGAACCTCTGCAGGACATGGTTTGGGCTTTTGTGTTTGACAACAAGCTGGACAGGTCAGGGAGAAGCAATCTTTTTTTCCCTTTAATTTCCATCTCACAAAAATAAGTTAAGGAACGTGAAGGAAGCAGTTCCCATATGTTGGGCATTCTTGCATCCATCCATTCCTTTTTTAAACCCGTTTTCTCCTATTCAAGGTCACAAGGTTGCTGGAGCCTATCCAGCTAGTGTCAGAAAAAGGTGAGGTATGCCCTTCTGACTTGTTTCTACTGTTCTTGAAGTTGCCAATATCACTTCATATTTAAAGAGTCATTAAAAAAAAAAAAAAAAAAAAAAAGCATGGCACAAAAACTGTGAGCCCCAAAGTGGCATTCTCATCCAAGGCAACTGAAGCAAAACTAATACCCAGGATTCCATTACAACATTTCATGCAACTCTGCGTTGTCTTTTATTATCAATGTTAAGACACCAAGTGAATAAAACAAATGTCCTTCACCCATGCCCTATTGTTAATGCAATAATTGAAATCGCTCACCAGTTATTTGAAATATCTACTTAACAGCTGTTCAGACCGAGAACCATGACTGGCCTGTAACTTTGAGCACAAATATCCAAAAACACACACACAAAAAATGTTTCAGAGGCTTAAGGCTTAAAGGCGAAAGACAAAAAGTGTATTCGATAACCTGGATCCAATGTTTTTCTACAGAAATTCTACCAACTACAAAAGAGAACACATTCTGAATATGCTCGCTTTAGTTTGTGTGTACAAGGTTAGTTGACCCCTGAAGAAACTATTTTTCCCAATTAAAGGTCCTTTTAACAAATTCACTGAGGCACTTCAGGACCAGCTTTATGAAGGTTTTTATTTTTTTGTGTTTCAAAGTTTTTCCTTGACATTTAAAAAAAGTACTTTTCTTTTTGTTGCATGTGGCAGACCTTTTCAACTTCTGAGTTAGAACTGTTTTTTGTTATCTTTTTTGAAGCTGTTGCATCTGGAAACTAGTTATCCTGAAACATCTGAAACACAATGACACTTTAGAATGGTCTATAGCAGGGGTCAGCAACGTTTATGACACAAAGTGTCAATTCGAAATTATCTCCCTAACAGCTGTGCCAAGATAAGAAGAACAGTTCTCTTCGGCCTTGTATAGATTACTGCGGGCTTACCGAGATCACGGCTAAGAACAGGTATCCACTCCCCCTCATGGATTCGGCCTTTGAGGTTCTGCAGTAGTGTCTATCACCTGGTCTGCATTCGGGCTGGGGATTAGTGGAAGACTTCCTTTAGCAAGCCACTCGGACATTTTGAGTACCTGATTATGACATTTGGCCTTTCTAACTCCCCTGCGGTATTCCAGGGGTTAAATAATGACATGTTATGGGACTTTCTTCATTGTTTTAGCATTCGTCTATTTAAACAACATTTTGATTTTTTTCTGTTTCTTCCCTGGGCTTTGGGATTGCAGGTGGGAAGGTGACGCCAGATCCGGCCAAGGTGAGCACGGTGGCAAACTGGCTCAACTCCACGACCGGTAAACAGCTCCAGCATTTCTTGGGTTTTGTTAATTTCCTCCACCACTTCATCTGTAATTTCAACTCTGTGGCCGCACCACTTGCGGGTCTGACCTCCACCATCTCACCCTTCCACCAGACTGAAACTGCTGACTCAGCTTTCGATTGCTTAAAGTGACTCTTCACCTCCATGCCTGTCTTGGCTCAACCAGACCCATCCAGCCAGTTTATCGTGGAGGTAGATGCTTCAGACACTGGGGTAGGGGCTGTGTTATCTCAGTGGGGGTGGGACGATAGCAGGTTGCGCCCTTGTGCTTTCTTTTCTTGCCGGCTCACCCGGTCAAGGTCGTCAACCCTGTCACAGTCGGGCTCTGTCTCCCCAAGTCTTTTCCCATCCACCCTGTTTTCCATGTTTCTCACATTAAGCCTCATGTCATCAGCACTCTTCAACCTGCCTCTGTTCCGCCTCCTCCTCCCCACATCATAGACGATCAGCCGGCCTACAACGTTCGCCACCTGCTGGACACCAGACGGAGGAGCAAGGGTCTTCAATACCTTGTGGACTGGGAAGATTATGACCCTGAGGAGAGGTTGTGGGTACAGGCTCCAGGATCCTGGACCCGACCCTTATTTGAGAATTTTGCCGCCGCCAACCGGACAAGCCTGGTGGTGCTGCAGTTGTGTTTCCAGTTTTAAGTTGCTACCTTCTGTTGTTCATGTTTTTTGCCTTTGTCTCGTCTCAGGGGTGTTGACTTCTCTTTCAGTCTCTTCCTCTTCTCCGCCTGGGTCTCCTGCCCGTTTTTTGTGTGCACCTGTGTTTCATTCTCTTACCCTCCCTCCTGTTATAATCTACGTTTTCCTTCCACTTGTCGCCATATGGTTTTGTGTGCCTTCTAGCCTTGTTTCCAGTGTTTTCTAATGTTAAATAAGGATTTTTTTGTTGGAACTTCCTGTGTCCTGCATTTGTGTCCACATCCATATCCTGACGGTAATCTGCTTATGTAGGCAAATGTAATTTTCTGCAGAAGATGATCAATGCAGAACATAAAGCCATGTCATTTTTCATAAATCATCAAATTAATGGCTCTTTAGACTGGCTTTGTAATTTGAAGTCCGATTTAAATGAGTTATCCTTTGAAAGTAGGAGAAACATGTCTGTGGAGAACAGTTCATCCTTTATCAGTGTTTTGAAGGATAATAAGAAGTTCATAATGGCTTTTGGATCTAAGCTTTTTTCTAGCTGTAATTTGACAGTTCAGGAAAATTCAATGTCAGTACGGCTGCCATTGCCATTAACAAATTGAAGTTTGCTACGATAAAACTCTAGTCCTAATGACCTTGTAAAGCACATGATGGCAGCAACCTTCTAGAGTAGTTAGCAGACAACACAGCAGCTGCATGACTGTGCATAAAGTCCATAAAAATCAATAGCAATGGAATAATCCTGTGAAATATATCTTAAATTGGAAACTGTGAAGGTTGGTTCACACTGCATTAAAGTCCCACTCCGATCATCTGTTGATTCATTGTAAAAGCCTTCCCAGTGGTCTTTTAAATGTAATTATGCTATTTGTATCCAAAAAAAAAACGGTGTTGTTTTTTTTTTTCTTTTTTTAAAAAAAACATTCTGCAAAGCGGCAGTAGTTCATGAGAAATTCCTCTCTGTGTTGTGGGACAGACTGTTGACTCGGAACAACCCAGAGCTCCCCTTTTCCTGTTGCGGAGCAGAGACTGGAGCCCGTTTTTGCGGCCCCTGTGAGTGTGATCCTGGTAACTGCCTTTTATCTCATCCTCCTGCACAGGTGCAGGTATTTTAGGAATTAGATAATGGAAGTAAGAAGTCCACCTTAGGGGTTCTTTGTGGCTCTCTCCCTCTGGTCCTCCTGTTGTGCCCAGATCTTTGCTGCAGTACTGTTCCCAGTCATGAGGCTTATTTTTCCCTTCCCTGAATGCACTCTTCAGTTTAGTTCTGATTGTTTACTTTATACACCACGCCTACAGGTTTCATTTTATTCTGTTGTTTATCATTCTTATTACTTATTAAAAACGTTGTGCATGCTTAAAACAGCTTTGCATTCTTTATTCTTTGTTATGATTGAGAGCCAACCAAATTACATTGGGGGCTTGTCCTGTATTTGAACCCCTGACCTCATGCACACCAAGCGTGAATCGTACCCCTATCGACCAGTGTATTTTCAACATCACAAATAAGCTCTTTTTCTAACTGCATTTTTTCGTCTTTTGCTGATTCACAACAATTTTAATAAAGAAATAGTCAAGTGCAATTTTGGGCTTTACCCTTATGAATCAAGGACATAAAATTAAGTTTTTGTCTTTGTCTTAACTTTACCACATGCATCGCATGCCTCACTTCTCCATCCTGTGACCATTCTTATGTTGTCATGCAGGCAGCAAACGCTTGTGTGGCTTCAGCTTCCAGGCAGCCCAAAACATCTGAATTCATCTTATGGGTGCTCTGCTGTCTATTTAAAACGTTCTGAAATTCTGTTTTGTTGTAGCTTCTTTATTTGTCATTGAAGTATTTGTATTATATTCATAACTATTCCTTATTATGTCAGTGGAAAAAAATACAAGAAAAAAGGTATTTTAGAGTAGGGTAAATTTTGATCCATCACGATTTCAGGTGTTCTGCTTGGCTAGAAGCTGCTCACAGGTGAAAGCGGTCAAACTCCACTATTCAAGGTGAACTTCTCGGCTCCTGCAACAGTGGTGGGTGGAACTTTTGCGGCAATTTTAGACACTACTGGTGCTTGTTTTTCTAGAAAATTCATGTTGGTCTCCATCCCAAAATAAAATAAGCTGCACGCTGAAGCCATCTGATCAAGGCTCATCTTCTGCCTTATCTATGCAAATAAAAGATCATTTTTGTCCAAAAACTACAAACAGCTTCTTATGTATGGAGTAAACATTGTGGATTAGCAATAACAATGGCAGTGAGAAAATGCATACGAATTTCTTCCTTAGCAGTTATTGTTAATAACATTTTTTTTTTTTTGGCATTACTTTACAAAGAGTTTTAGTGCTAACTAAAAAATATATATTAGCCATACTATCTTGGTAAGACATTTAAAAGAACTTTATTTATTTTTCAAAAACAATCTTTCACTTCAGCATCTGTGTCTGGATGATCATGGGACATTTAAATGTCCTTGTAGTTCATTGAAAAGTTGTTCAGTTCTCTCCTCCACTAATTGGTAAAACAATTGAAACCTTTTTTCAACATTATTATTCCTCCCTTTTAAGTTTACTTTTAATTGTTTGCTTTTACCAACAAACTGTGGAACTCACATCCCAAAAATCTCCATTAAAATGTGGATGCTGTCAAAAAATAAAAGATAAGATTCCCACCTTTTTCGTAAAGCAAAATATGGTACTAACTGTTGACTCGCATTTCTTTGTGCAATGGGATTTTTTGCTTCCATGAGGAGAGGCTTCAGGTATTATTTGTCACTTTTTTGAAAAACCTGTAACTCCAAAATGGATATGTTGGATAGATCATAAAAAAAAAATAATAATGTGAGCAGGATTCAAAAACAACCTTTTCTGCATTTTTTTTTTTTTTATGTATACATGTTTCGGAAAAAAACAAAAGCACTGTTGATATTCTGAGACACCATAATTGTAACAATTTGACTGTTGTTGACTGTCCAGTCAAAGCTAGCTGTAACTTCCTTGCAGACAAATCAAAAACAAATTCTCCCCTTCTTCTGTAGAAGGTATTCCTTTGTTATTTCAGGTCTATACAAATCTGTTTCACTACATCTTCATTTAAAATTTGAAATGTCCTTAAGACATTTAATTAATCTGTTTGCATTCTACATTTTTTAAAATAATTTGTTCTGAGTAAGACACAATAAGGGGAAATTTTGTACTGACATCAAAAAAAAAAAAAGACTCAGACAAAAACAAGAACAGCAAACCACAAATATGTGTGCTAGAAACCCGAAAATACTTTAATTTTGGCATGAAATTTAGACATAGGGATCTGTGAAGTATGATTCTCTTCTTCAATGGGGCTCCAGTGGTCTTTCGAGGAACTTCAACGTATTCAGTTGTTTAACTCTTTAACATCAGAGCTGCCAACGGTGAAAGCAAAGCAACACTCACTCTTTAAACTACAGTAACTCTTCGACTGTTTGCAAAATTAACGTGACTCTTACATAATCTGACAAGGAGAAAATAAGCACATAACTGTGCAAAACTGCTAAATAATTAGTTTGTTTGCATTAAATACGTAAACGTTTGATGTGTCACAGTAGTTTAAAAAGATACAGTCAAGTTAGGAAACAGAAGGTGTGGGTTTGGGTCAACTGGATGGTGTGAGATTTTAATGTAAGATAAGTTAAATGCATTTGATTTGACCAAAGTTTACTCTCTGGAAAAATGTATTAGCATTGCAGTGTCTACTGTCACCAGATAGAAAACACTTGACATTTAAGATGTGTTCATTTTAGATAGACAACATCAAAAATAATGTATCCCTTGTATAAAGAACAACAGTTGTTTTCTTCTTTTACCATCCCGTTTTCTTCATGCTGTCCGGTACAGCACTACATCATTGTGTTACAGTAGGAACTGCATTTCAATGGCCGAAGGTAAACAGAAAGCAGAATCTCAGAAGCAGCACAGTTCATGTTTGATGTCATTGTACCAGAGAGTATTTGCTTCACCTGTAAGCGTCAGTCCAACTTCATTGACATTCTTAGGCCTTTCTGACAGAACCCGGCTCCACTACTTATTCAGAAGCAAGCTTTGCCAAACACCATGTCTTTCATTTCAGGAAGGCTTCTGGCTCTTAGCCTTAGAATGGAAACAGACGCAACTCTTTCCTGAAATACAATTTTCAAAACTCCAGTTCGCAAAGATCAAAATAATATAGCTTGATCTAAATGAGCACTGGGTTCATCTCAGAGCTGCTGCAGCTGGTACATACTGGGTACGTGATGTGCATTGAAGAATGCACTGAGTTCTGTGAGTTCTTGAACATGCTTTGGCATAAGGTAATTTAAAACTGAACGGCTTTGCACACTGCATATTCAGTTATGTAAGAAGGATGTTTTGGTTGACAAAAATACATTACACAGACCTGTGAATGTGCGGGGGCGGACGGGCGAATGGGGGCGGACGACGACAGTTGTTTCACCATCAGGGGTCAGTCTGGTAGCCGTCTCCGACCTCCCCTCCTTCCTCATACGAATACTTATTAGGTTGGAGGGGAGGGCGTGCTTGCGGAATACCTCGAGGGGCCGAGCCACTTGGCAGTGGTCCCCCCTCCCATGATCTCCCCACAGTTTCGCCCCCTTCTCTTGGTTTTAAATGCACCATAGACACGTATGACCCTTGGTGGGGGGGTGCTGGAACATCACTGCCAGCAAGCAGGAGATGTCTTCATAGTGCTCTACCCTCCAATTGTAACTGCACCGTAGACATTTAGGGTTCCTTGGTGAGAGGGTGATTGGACATCCCTGTAAGCAATCAGGAGATGTCCCCAGTGCCCTGCTCACCAATTTTAACTGCACCCTTTATTACACACACCCTTCAACCACAAGAAACACACCTCAACACGCACACACACAAATACATTACACAAGGAAGGTGGGACTACTGATCTTCTGTCCCCTACCCCATCTTCTGTCCCCTACCCCATCCCCGGTGGGGGGAACAGGGCCTTCAGTGGCGGCGGCCTTGTCTATGGGTGTCGGCCTCCTGGGGCTGGCGGCCCCCTCCCCACGCAGGGAGAGGGATCCCTCAGTCCTCTGGCAAGTCCATGAGCGGGGGATCATATTCCATCTGAGCCTGGAGGGTGTCTGTGTCCTTGTGGTGCTGGTTCTGGTCCTTACCCTCGGGTGCCGGGCCCCTTCTAAGTCACAACATAGGAGAGCCTGGTCAGGCTATGAACTCCTTCGGGGACCCCCACTTCTCTTGGTCATCCCTCCTCTAGGTTCTCTAGGTAAAAATGTTCTTCTGGACTGTGAGGAGGAATTAATGCGCACATAGAACCTCTCTGCTAGACAGCAGATTAGACCTCATTGCTGACCCCCGCTGTGCTCTCTTCTGGATCTCCGCAACTGCCTGGAGCTTTGGAGTGGGTCTCCCTTGGGGGGCCCTGGCTCATACCCGGGGCTGGGGTTGGGGGATGCTCAGAACTTCTGGGTGGTGGTGGGCGGCTTGTCTGGGGTGGTGGGGCTCTCGGGGGTGGGTCCCCGTGCTGGGCCGCCTGGCGCCGTGGGAGGGCTGCTCTCCTGGCTGGGCTGGGCCTTGCGCTCTGCGCTTCCGTACCTCACTGCGCTCGGGTGTTGGGGGCCCATGTGGTGGTCCTGCGGGCCCTGGTCTGGGTGCTTGGCCGGGCTGCCTGGCGGGCGGATCTCCTCCATTGACCCCACAGTATGGGTGCAGAGGCGGGCCCTGGTTGGCGCTGCTGCCTCCGCGGGGGTCTTGGTGTGGGGATGTCTGGGAGTTCTCCCTCCTTTTTTTTTTCTTTTCATTCCTTCATCCACTTCAGCTTAACATAACATTCACCTGAGCACAGGCGTCGGCTCACCTTTGCACCTTCAAATAGTGTGCGTGACAGAATGTAATGCTTTACATGTGTTGGTTGGTATGCACAAGTGTGTGTGTGAACTTGATGTGGACAAGTTTGTGAACACTCTTGGAGCCGGCAAGTATGTTTGTAACAGCTGAGTGTGTGGACAGGCCCTGCCCATTTTAGACCAACATTCACTATTTTAATGTGCATAAGCTCCAGCATTTTGTTGCCTGTAGATTCGCAACTCTACTTTCCCTTTCCATTATTCATCCTCTAGAATCTATAATCAACCGTCCCCCCCTCCCTCTTTTTCCCCCTTTCTTTTTCCGTCCAGTCCAACAAAAAGAACACAAACAAAATTAATATTAATAAAGTTTCGTTTAAATTACAAAAGGGGCTTATACCAACATACAATTTGTGTTCCCAATGATTTATAACCCCCGATTGTAAGAGTAAAATCTGTCTAATACAAGAGGCTTTCAGCTCATATCTGTCTGTTCATCTGTTGGACAGGACAAGTTAAAAAGAAAAAAAAAAAAAAAAAAAAAAAGCAGTTATGTGGTTAAAAATATTGTTCAAGCAATTCTTTTTTTACCTAAAACCTAAGGGTGCGCTGCAACATTAACAATGGAATAAAACAGTTTCCAGTTTGCATTGACGTGCAAAAATTAATTTTGTGTGGAGACAAGTTAGGTAGAGTATTCCTATAGTTTAAAAAGCTTCTGTTTGGAGCTTTGGTCAACAAAAACATTCATGCTTTAGGGATGTTACATTATCTCAATACAGGGATTGATCAGTTGAAAGATACTTGCTTTAAAGTTACCAAAACTAAACAACAACAACAATTATGGAACCTACAAAACCTTCCTTTCTAACTCGTAAAAAGAAAAACTATTTTTTTTTGTTTGGACTGTGGTTGTAGTGTACAGGTGCACTGCTTGCAGTTTTGCAGACAGAATGCCAATGATGCTGAACGAAGACACAGAGGAATGCAAGCCAGCAGTATGAAGTAAAAAAAAAAAAAAAAAAAAAACCTCTGTTACAGTAGGCAGAATAAAGTTTTCCATGTATTTTAATGAAACTCTGCTGGTTTTCATTTGTATGCTGCATAAATGATAAGTCAGTATGTGTCTAGACTGAGATAAGAACAATAAGCTGTGATCTGAGATGCATGCATTGCCTTTGTGTGTTTTTATGAAGGCAACTTGTTTCCATCTTGAGTTAAGTTGTTCCTTCCTGTTTTGATTATAAAAAAATATAATAACACATGGCCCACATTAAAACAGCATTGCTATATTTTGCATCTATCGGCAGCAATACAGTATTTCATTCAAGCTATTATCCCCTGAGACCCCAACATCAGGTCAGCATTAATGATCTGCTTCCATCTGGTTGTGGCTCATTAGGCTTGATGCGTCCTTCCACATAGTAATCTGCCGTCTGATGTGACCTACCCTGCAGCAAGGAGCTGTGGGAAATGACAGTGAGTCCAGTCTGACTCCTGTATTCCTCTTATCTGGGCTGCTGCTGTCATCAAGAAGGAATGGAGGAAGGAAGGAGCCAGACAGAAGAGCGAAGAGTCTGTGGAGGCCGGGACAAACTCCCCGGTGAGTTCGTCAGACAAAGCAGGCTCCAAAAAGTTGGACGTTAACTCAATTAGCAGCTGATTAAATTTTAGACCAAGGCAATTGATAGTCTGCCCTGCAGCTAATGGAATCATATTTTGCATTTCAGTTTTTTTTCTCTTCATCTGGCAGCTTGACTTTTGCTTGGTTCAATTATTTTCTGAGCAGCCATCTCCTCCTGTCGTTGGTGGTAATGAACCTCTACAGGGTTTCCTTGTAGTGCTCCCCCGGTTTCATGTTTTATGTCTCGCTCGATTATTTGACATTCTGCTCAGAAAAACTTTCAGACAATTTGCAACTTCTGCAAATCCTTTATTATCTGCACTGATGAGTTTCATAAGTAATTAGCTTCATTCAGGTGAAAATACTCCCCCACATGTGGCAGAAATGACAGCTAATCTGGTAAGCAAAGCATGAGACTTTTGCATGAGATAAATGGATCAAGCAAAATGAATTTTGGCATTTTTACAGCAAAAATGCGAAAGGCTCCTATCAGACTTAGAAAGACAGATTCTGTTGTTTCTAATTAACCAAACACTGCTGACTCTTTAGGCAGCTGTTTACTGAAGGAAGCATAATGTTTCTTTATCTTATATGAAAAAAAACAGGTGTTGAAATGTGATCCCGATCTCTGTTTTATTTTGCTTTTGTTTTCTAGTGTGTATTTTATTTTGAAATGGGTTTGTGCGATTTCCTGTTTGTTTCCATCCAGATGTGATGAGTTTGTTGATGTGGGTGTGTCAAAATACATGTGGTGGTCACTATCAGCTGGTGTGCGGTTAAGAGTGGACTCAGAGAAAAGGAATTGTTTGCAAGTGTGATTAGTTTGATTTTTGAGTAATTGATTGCAGTGCATTTTGACACAAAAGTCCAGGTACCCCGCAACACTGCTGTGCTGCAACAACAGGTGATTGACAGGCAACATTACTCCAATAAGTGGGCTGTCACTAAAACAATGCAAACAGTTACAGAACCTGAAGCGTCAGAATTCTAGTGATGGATGGACAATCCAGAAACATCTTTCTTACAAGTGACAATGAAATAATTTCTTGCAATGATGGTAAACTCAATGAGTTGATAGATTCGACTACAATCTGAAGAACTGGAGACTGCAAATACAAGAGAGTAAACATATATGATCTAAAGTAAAGGAAGCAGTTCTTACCTATCGATTCTGATGTGGACGGGACTCTGAAAGACTAAGGACAGTGGTGGATTCAATCCGGAAGGTAAGCAAACTCATTAGCAAATACTCTGTCCCAGAAGCATGCAAAAAGACTTTAACATAAAGTGCAAATCAGGGAAAATTTGCTTTACTCTGCTTCAGAATCCACTGGAAATATATTGCATCAACTGTTATATATTTACATTCGTCCAAAAAATGTTAACACTGGAGCTAAAGATGCAGTGTTAAAGAAACACTCCATTGGAAATTGTGTTTGTGGTGTTTCTTGTAGTATTTTTGTCATGTTGAAGAACATGTATAAAGAAATTCAATTTAAAATAGCATTTCTGAGTTTTTCTTTAGTCAAATCATGGTGAATCATGAGCAGACAAAAAAATGCAGTTTGAAATATGTCTCTTTTGTGATGTCACAAATGTGCTTGGCAAGCCGCAAGCTCCCTACTCTACTCCATCCCTTCCACCTGCCAACAAATAAATCCATGTATGTCTTTGTTTTCCTCGTCTGAGCTGGTATGGCTGAAGAGCTCCAAAACTGATCCCTATTTTTGTGGCACCACAAATTTAAGTTTGGGGTTGTAAGCTCACAGGAGAGAGTGTAAACAAAGGGTTGATGGGATATCAGTGGAGGCTTACTCTATGCAAGCGGTCCTACCCAGAACTCAAAGGTGAATTTCAAATGAACTCTTGTTGCTCTGCAGAAACTATGTCCAGAAAAAGACATTGGTTTGTTGATTTTGACATAATCTTAATTAAGACCACTGGGGACACTTTTGACATAGACCAAAAGATGATTGGAGTGGGACTTTAAAGGGTTAACTGCAATGTTCTGATCCAGTACTTAAACAAACACCACATTTAAATTAATTAAATGTAATTAACCCATTTACTCTAGTAAGTATATGAAAATAACACAAGCAGAAAATGTTTTTATAGCTTTCTAAACACATTACCTAAAAATCCCTCTTTAACACTATTTACTTTTGGACTGCTGTTCTACATGGATATTACCATGCAGTATCACAAGCACATCGGGAATAAAATTAAAGACATATCTGCTCTGAATTTGTAATTTAATTTCATTGAACTCTTCCAGTTTCATTGAATTCCTTTCAATTCCTTTCTTTCAAAGGTAAGGTGAACTTTTTAATTTTGCACTTGTCAAAAATTGAATTTCCTAATAAATCTGACAGCTTCAGATTAAAATTATAGGGGAATTCAACCTTGGAAATGTTAGCATCTTTCATCCAACTATTTAATTCCACCTCAGAGGAAGCTTTGTTACACCTCCTCGCTGTACCACTGAAGCGCTGAAGTATTTTGACTCAATGCTGCCTACAGGGGCAGTCGCTGAGGCAAATCAGGTTCTGCTTGAGATGGTTGGTACTGAATGGTGTGTCAGATGTTTTGATGGTGTTTAGACACATTATCCAGCATGGCGCCCTGTGGTTTGGTTTTCTCAGTTATGTTTCTGAGTTTTGATCATGTTCTGTTTTGAGTTGTCCCGTTAGTCACACCAGTGGCAAACATGTTAGCGCTTTCACTTAACAGTTAGAAGGGCTGGTTCAAATCCTGATTGAATTTTTTTTCTGTGTGGAGTTTGAATGTTTTCTAATGTTTCTGATTGTTTAATTACAGTTCAAATGAATATCTGATTATTGATTTTTCTGTGAGTCATGTTTACGTTGTCGTCATACATGTTTTCTGTCATGCTGAACACATGTAGGAGAGAGTGAAAAATAAAACAGAAACACAACATAAGCATCAGTTTTACAGTGGGAAACACAACAGAAACAAAAAAGAATATTTTAGTTTTATTTCATATTTACACTTCAATTATTACAATTATTAAATGGTTATAAAAAGGAAAGGATGGATCTTCACGCGTGAGTGAACGGAGAGCTGGCAGATGTTTAGGTGTTGGAGTTAAAAGGCAGCACGTCATTGGGGACGAAGGTGGCCCTCCTCATCAGCAGACTAATGAATCAGAACTTGTAGGATGTATTACTAACCACTTATTTAAAAAAAAAAAAAAGATAATAACGGTATTTTGCCTTCCATTTTTAGTTTTAAATTGTTTGAGCCTTAGGAAAGGAGTGGGATGTGGTCAGTGGTCAGATCCATTGATGGTATATAAGAACTGGACTGACTGGCCCCTTTGCCCTTGCGTTCCAAACTTGAAGTAACCCCTGGCTCCAAGAAGCTAAAATCTCATGAGCTTTTATTAAGAAATGAGCAACTGTCAGTTATTCTATTTGTCAGAATAATCATTCTTGCTCTGACTTTTTTTTAATCCTCATTTTTAATGCTATTTTTTTTCTGTAATGCAAATTATAAACTGATCATTCAGATGCCTCACGACAAGTAAATGGTCTCACATTCGATGTTTGATTGACAGTAGTTTAAGTAGTAGGAGATGTGGACTTCTAACAAGCTCACTCCTGATTTGTGGGAGTGGTTGCCATAGAAATGTTGACTCAGTCCAACTTGGGCCAATTTCTGCTTACTGGTGTCATCTGGCACACAGCAATGTCCATATCGTGAAAAATTGACGAGGCAGGCAGGCCACGCTCACAGCATGCTGCTGATGTGCCACTGCAACTAAAAACCTGACGATAAATGCAGGCTGCAGTAGAAACATGCAATGTAAATATTAAGGTCTTTAACATATATGATAAGGCAAAACTAAATCTTAATTGGTTATTCATAAATGCGATAAAATCCATACGATTTCAACACAAATTCTGTCCGTCTGCACTGTCAGAAGTCAATCATTTATATTTTTGTTTGTTTTCATTCTATGTGTTTAGCTTTGTTATTAGGAAGGTCATAGCATTCACCTTAACAACTGAGGGTTCTCTATAACTGCAGGGTCGCTTGCAGCAGAGGAGCTCCACTGCTGCTGCTCATGAGCAGGACCTGCTGCTCCGGCCTTGGGCTGTTCAAAACCAGCGTGCTTTCAATTCACCGATGATTCATGCTGCTTTTTGAAAAGGAGAGGAAATAGTCTTGTGATCTGACCACATTCATATTCTATTGGGTTCTAATTTTAACAAGATGAGCTATAGACCTTAAGGCCAGTGGCTAATCAGCTCTGATGATTAACCACAAACACGCCTGCAACTGCTCAGCAGTGTGTCATCACTCACTTTTCATTAATTCAAAAGCGAAAATCAGAGAATCTCTGCTTTAGTTGAAAGAGAACGCTCTGCACTTCACACTGTGATCAGAATCCAGACTGTTTCAACATTTTGCAACAACCCTTGATCTAAAATGGATTAGTGATATCAATTTTTATCTGTTTAACAAAGACAGTCAGTAAAATGGTGCATGAATGTTGATACTTTGACTTAAGAGAAATACAACTAAACCAAGCTAATGCTTATATGTCAGTTAATGTACCTTCCACCAAAATACAAGCAGGCCAAAAGTGTTGTGCACAATATTATAGAAACACAATAATACAATGAGAAAACATAAAAAAGGAAACAAACAATTATACAAGATTTTACCTTTAAAAGTTCAAGTTTAGCTTTAAAACTCTGCAAGAGGATAGCCTCTCTAACAGCCAATGGTAGTTTATTCCAGAAATTAGGAGCTAACCCAGCATGTTCTTATGTACAGCAGGGTTAGACTTGAAAGCATATATTTAAACAACAGAAAACTATATTTCTATAGGCTAATTTGATTAAATATGGATCATTTAACTCAGATTTTTAGAACTGTGTAAACTTTAGTGGAAGTTGCAGGCAGAAATAACTGTTAACGTTCAAACAGTGGCGAGGTCTGTTTTAGAGAGAGTCACATTTCTAAACTAGTCTTTGGAAGTTTATCGAATATCTCCCAATAGTAGCCTTGGCGTCTATTAGAGACCAGCATCTATTAGAGACCGGCGTTTATTCCATCACAAACAGAATGGTGATGGTTAATGGATTCATTTTCCAGTAAAATTCTGTCACTAAATTATGCAGACAACACCAGACGAACATTTCAGGATTTATTGAAATGATGAGAACATTGTATTCCGTTCTGATTAGCACTAGCTGTGAACGTTTCTTTTCTCTGGAACATCATCAATCTCCATGTCAATAGTCCTCTTCTCTTTCATGTGAATCATTCTCCTGGAGACATGCGCACCTTTCTGTCTTTGCTCAATAATCCATGTTCATGATCCGTGTTTGTGTTCTGGCTGTATTTTTGATTCATGTGTTTGTTTTAGACTTCCAACAAGCTCACCCCTGACTGGTGACAGTAGTTGCCAGAAACACTGACTCAGACCGACTCGGAACAATCGCTGTTTACTTTCGTCGTCTGGCTCCAAATGGCAGCGTCCGTGTCGTGGAAAAATGGCGATTGAATTGACTTCATTTTGCTGGAACTGGAAGTAAACCATTTTCTATGGGTAATATCGCTCTCGCTTGGTCCAGTTATGCATTTACTGGACCTACTCTACTGTGTGCCTAGTCTTCATCTGTATCTTTAGACGTGTCCCAGCACCTAAAAGGGAGATCATTATGAATGTCTTTGTATTTTTTTAATGAAAAAGAAAAGTTTCCTTTATTTAAATTTACTTTTTAAATTCACTGTTGTCTTGACAAAGTATTTTTGTAACCTGGGATATAAACATGATCTATAATCATTCTGCTCTTTTGCTATTTTCGTCTTTTTATAAGACTATTTTACGATTTTCAGTTTTTCACTTTTGATTAAGTCAAACTCCCTTTAAACAGTCATTTGTTAGCACCTGTGGACTGTTTTTCTGTTTTAATATCTCACCTTAGCAGAACGGACAGATCATCCATCCAAAGTGACCCTTCTGTCTTTGCATATTTATCTGCTCCGCCTAATAAATTGATGAGAATTAGGTGTCACTCTTTCAGCCATGCCTGTCTCCTCTTTAATTGGCGTTTGATATTCCGTGGTTGTCATTTCAAGAGGGAGAACAAGGGTTTCCACTCACCGTGGCTCCCGTAGAGGGATGTGGGTGAAGTGTCATTCAGGCTGATGGCTCTGTAATGTGTTTCTCATTGCAGGCACTCCTGGCCGGCCTGTCAGTTAGGCGAGCCCCTCAGTCTTTTTCCTGATTTGGAGGACACAATTTCCATTTAACCAGCTCATCCATCAGCAAAATACCATCCCCTTAAACCTTTCATTCCTTTTTAAAAAACTTTTAAAGTAACTTTTTTCTTTCCAACATTGTCTTATGTTTCAGACTGTTGAATTAAACCATTTACTGTGTTTTCCGCACTATATGGATCATCGGATTATAAGGCACAATAAGTGAGGCAATAAAGTGAGAGATAGATCTATCAGTTAGACTTTTTAAAGTGCATTTACAGTCACTCAGAAACTTGTTTGAATACATGTTAGTCACATGAGCGTATTCACAATACCTTTAACTCCCAACCTTGTTTGTAAAAGGAAATAATAAACATACAGCTAAGACAAACATTACTGTGACTACGCTAACTCCCAACTCTATTAGTAACGTATTAAAAACACAGTCTAATACTACTACAGGCCTGTTGTGTTTGTGCGTGTCTGGGTCTGTGTATGTTCCCCTGCAGAAGCTGCATCTCAGCCTCCCTCTGCTGTCAGCCCCGCCTCCTGCAGTGACCTCATGTGTCCATTTTTTTCTTCGATTATGAAAATAAACTTTTCAGTTGCTTTAAAGTTGCGCTCCAATTACCTTTTGATTTATTGTCGAAGTGTTCCCAGTGGTCTTTTTAAGCCAAAATCAAAAACTTGTGTGTTTTTCTTGGACATAGTTTTTGCAAACGTCCGTCCCCACTTGCTCTCCCTGTTGCTGAGAGGTCTCTGTTTATGGACTCTCTCGATAGCTTGCAGCCCCCCACAACCCCAGTCCAACATCGCTGATGCAAATAAAATGGTAAGAAATATTGGAGCCATATTGGAAAGTGGAGCAAAGCAGGGAGATGGTTCCCCGCCCAGCGTATTTTCTATGTCACAAATAAGCTCTTTTTCTAATGTCATTATTTTATCTGTTCCTGGTTCACAATGATTTGAATAAGGAAATAATCAGAAATGCAATGTTGAGCTTATTGATCTTTACACATGTCCTCCATCATGAGAAAAATTCCACAAAAACATGTTAAAAAAAATCAGTTTCATCAGAGTAGGTCAAAACTGAACTGAACTTAGACCTTGGTTTAGGCCTTATGACTCTGTGATGGGTGAATGAATGAAACTTCAGACAGAAATCTGTTGAAAACACTCATATTACTGATGCTGTGTGCGTCAGAGAAATCTTAAGATTAAATCAATGTAAACAAAATGAAGTTGAAATTGATTTGGCAGATGCTTAGATCAGTACAGAGTGTGGATTATGGTTCCGTATTGATGATTGACTTTAGGTACAATGAGCATTTTAAGTAGAGGGGAGTTTACAGGAGGATTCTATTCTAAAATAAACTGTTAATCACTTTGATGCAATTCAATTACAAACCAATTATATACAAAGTCATTGTGATTTAACCAATTGAAGTCATGATCATTATTGTGTTCATTTTAACAACTAAATGCCCTAGCTAACCAAATAGGCAGATCACATGAAATATTCATTTGTCATATTTGTACCTATTATATTTATGCAGAATACTATGGGAAACAATTTAACAATCCTCTTTTCTTTAATTCTTCCTTTAATTACAAAGAGCTTTATGGTAGAAAATAAAAAAAGAAAATCTGATGAGCTTCACTGGGAGCTGTGGCCACTGAGTTCATCACTCTCCACTCTATCAGTTTATTGTTGTTCCACTCTTGAGGCCTCCCTGGATCTCTAAATGTTCTGTAGAAATCTGCCTTTTACCTCCACAGATCTAATAAAACTGTGATCCTTCTGTGAAGGACCGTAGGTGCTCTGAAAACATTAAATCTGTTTGCGCTGATACATCAGGTCACATAGCTCAAATCTATTTTTTTTTTTCCTGAGCTAACAAAAACATTCTAAGACCCCAAAAATAGACAATAAATTTGTATTTCCATTCCATTGCTCTCGCAGAGGGCTGACAAACTCATGTATCAAATATGATACGTTCGGTTTTAAAGGGTTAAATCCAAATGGGACATTGGTCCTGGTTTATAGAAATCTGAAAAAGTAGAAAACAATGTTTGTTTTGTTTTCTGGCTTTGTTTAAATCACATTTTTTGCTCTAGAAGTGGAATATATAGGCATGTTTTTGCTATTAAGTTATTTGACTCTAAAGACATTTTAATTTTAGGAAATATAGTTGGAACTTAAAACCTCAGTTGACTCTATATTTTACGACATGTTGACTTTCTACTCCTGTCCTGATGCCTTTAAAAAAATAAAAGGCCAGCGGGGTTAATGACTGATAATTGATTTATTTAATGCATTGGGGGCTGTCATTTCCATACACATGCATTAGGTGCAAAATCATATTCTGAACTTAGTTTTTAAATAACTAATTAAATCAACTTATTTATGTATTTGCCTTTCAAGTATTGTATGGCTTTTATGGTTTATCATTTGTGCATTTTTACACTTTCTATCCTTCAATCTTTGCAGTGCCTCCTCAAAGTGTCAGCCCCAGTGTTTCTTTCCATTTAATGTTTGTCTTTTATTCTAGTCGATTTTAATCTGTTGTGCCTTGTAACTGTTTACTGTTTTAACTTGTGGGGATGTCTTTTAAATTAAGCACCTTGTGTTCTACAGCATGTTGATGAAAAGTACTCCATCAATGATTGATTGATTAAAAAGATCAATGCCAAAAAAATCTGATGAAATGATGTTGTGAGAAAAGGCTAGAAACTAAAGACTGAAGAGGTCTTCCCCACCGTGTCACAATAAGTGATTGATACGTCAGACGCCATGGAAACATTTTGAGATAACTGGAGTGCCATGGGACAAGGTTGTGTATGTGTTTACTGATGTTGAAGCGATTTTGAGAGGCACACGTTTTCTTGTTTTTTTTCCATGAGTTACGAACAAGTTTGGGTGTTATTGTAAATACTCTAACGTGGCTAACAGGTAGCTGTGTCGGACTGTGTTACTAATAAGGTTTGGAGTAAGCATAGCCATGGCTAACGTGTAGCGTGTTATAACAACTAGAATTACTCTGAATGCAGCTAATAAAGTATGACTGACTGACTTACCTTTGGCTCTTGTCTTGGTTAATGCACTTCATAGTTCAATGCACTTTATATTTCACATAAGTTCCAAAATAGACCATTCATTGACAAAGCACCTTATAATCCGGTGTGAGCTATAGTGTGAAAAATATGCTATTCTACAGTGTTCTTTCTATTCAAGATGATTCTAAATTTAGAGAAGTCCTGTATTTAATAAATGTTTGCTAAAAATTAGTGACATATGATGCGAAGGGGCTAAAAATTCACATCAGAGCAAGGAGTTTGGACTGACTCATCTAAAGATCTACTGCTGACCATCTACACTGAAGATTATGGCTAAGATTGAAGAAATTAACAAAAAAAGAAGTCAGTGGTTATTGCAAACATTTTAAAGTGGTTTGCACTTAGCTAAAAAGCTGGATTTTCTGTTAGAAGTTACTTCCACCTCAAAAAAACCGATTTGAAGCAACCCTGAAATATTCTACATTTTTTAATGTCTATTTTTGCTGCAGCCAAAGTTTGTCTTGAAAGTGAGTTTCCCATCACCTTTATTTTCTGCATTTAGAAATTTGCAATGTTGTGAGGCTAAACAGGAAATGTCCATGATTAGCCCACACAGTGTCAGGAATGACCCTAAAAACCTATTTTATTTTGTTTGTTTTAAAAATGTTATAACCCACAAATTAACTGGATGAAATATATATTAAGTCTTAGTTGGATTTATGTAGAGTTTTATAATGTCCCTTGATTGTTATCAATCATTTCTGGTATATTTTTCCTGTAAGTGCAGTCTTTGACCTGACATTGTGTGTGTAGTCCTGCAGAGAGCTCCAATCGTTTAAATGTAGCATTGTAAATGTAGCACTCCAATGTCTCAACTTAACTGTGTGAGGCATTGGCATTTTTTCCAATGTACTTTTTGACAGATGTTGACAGCCCCTATTGGGCTCTTTCACATTGCTGACAGCTGACAGAAGCATGGTGGCAACAAAACAAAGCTTATGCATTTCCGCAAGAGATTCATGTCGCGCCAATGCCCATACTTGTCCAGAGACGAATGCTATATGCTCCCTATCAAACACACCACCCATAATTGATTAATTTTAGCTGCCAGTTACAATAAAAGATACATTTTGTCATAACTCATTGCTCTAGTTTCTAAAAAAATATGTAATAGGTCGTGCCATGGGATTATAAAGGAATTTTGAGCCTCAACGCCATGTGATGTAACCTTTAAATGTCAGCTAAATGTATTGGAAGACGTGGTCTTCATCTTATTCTTGTTCTTTATGTAGCTTGTCTGCACTGTACATTCTCTGAAAGAACAAATAAAATGAACAGAAATGAAATGAAATAGAAAAACATGAGTTTTTGTTGTCCTGATTAGAGTTTGGCATATTTTATTGCTTGCTTTTTGTGCATTTTTTTTTAATCTGAAAGCTGATAAAATAAACTATGTAAGGAACAGAAAAAACTTGATTGTGGTTTGTCCTTTGTTGTTTACTTGCTTACTTTTATTACTAAATTCTGTTTTGATCGATTTTTTCATCTTTACAGGAACTTTAATGGGCGTTGAGCCTCTAACTTAAATAGAAACTTGAAAAGACACACCACAAACAAAACAATGAAAGGCAGTGTATCCTCCATATCTATCTATAGTTAATTAGTCCCAAGTCAAATGTTCCATATTTATATGAGATACATTTAACCTGAGAAAAGAAGGAACTACACATTTGACTATTATACATTTTCTACAGAATTACCATGCAAAGAAAAATTTTACACTTCTTGTTTGATTGTTTTTCTTTTTTTTATTATTATTATTGGATCATTCAAAATACTGAGACCTTTTGGAATAGAGAGATATTTGTGTTTGTTCAACAAACCCCTGCAACATTTTTCTTCACCTCCCTTGCGTCAGACATCCCCAGCATCAGGGGCTTGCCCTTGTGGCTGGCCCCCTCTGGGCTCCTCTCTCTTTGTGTGGGGTGGGGGGTGTGGGGCCTGGGGGGTCAGCTTTCATGTGGTGGGGCCTCTGCCCTGAGGAGACTTGCGGGGGGACGGTTGTTTCACCATCGGCGGTCAGTTTGGTAGCCGTCCCCGACCTACCCTCCTTCCTCATACGACCACTTATTACGTTGAAGGGGGGGTGTGACTGCGAAATACCACGAGGGGCCGAGCCACTTGGCAGTGGTCCCCCTTCCCATGGTCTCCACACAGTTTCGCCCCCTTCTCTTGGTTTTAAGTGCACCTTAGACACGTAGGACCCTTGGTGGGGGGTGCTTGGACATCACTGCCAGCAAACAGGAGATGTCCTCTCAGTGCTCTACCCTCCAATTTTAACTGCACCGTAGACATTTAGGGCTCCTTGGTGAGAGGGCGATTGGACATCCCTGTAAGCAATCAGGAGATGTCCTCAGTGCCCTGCTTGCCAATTTTAACTGCACCCGTTATTACACACACCCTTTAAACTTCAACAAACACACCCCAACACACACACTAATACATTACACAAGGAAGGTGGAACTACTGATCTTCTGTCCCCTACCCCATCCCCGGTGGAGGGAACAGGGCCTTCAGCAGCAGTAGCCTTGTCTCTTGGGTGTCGGCCTTCTGGGCCAGGCGGCCCCGTCCCCACGCAGGCAGAGGGATCCCATTGTCCTCTGGCGAGTCCATTAGAGTCATCCTCTAATTTCTATAATCCACCTTTTTTCCCTTTTCTTTTGCGACCCCCTCTCTCTTTTTCCCACTTTCTTTTTCCATCCGGTCCAACAAAAAGAACACAAACAAATCATAACAACAATAATAATTAATATAAATAAAGTTTAGTTTAAATTACAAAAGGGGCTTATACTAATTTACATTTTGTGTTCCCTATGATTTATAACTCCCAATTGTAAGAGTATAATCTGTCTAACACAAGAGGCTCTCAGCTCATATCTGTTTGCTCAGCTGTTGGACAGGACAAGTTAAAAAAAAAAAAAAGACATCCACAGCATCTGCTCCCTGCCATCATCCATAAACCGTTGCAGTTAATTACTGATCTCTTTCATTCTTATGACACATTTTAGTGTTGGTCTGTTTTCTATTCCTCTTTGTCCTGGAGAAGTCAATCATTCACTTGCTTGGGTTGTTTTTTGACATATTGTGGTCTGTTAAAAGGACTTGTTTATTTAAACTGTCAAGGCATAAACATTGACTGTATATGAGAAGTGGACTGAGTGACCCCTCCTGGCATCCCAAATAGGAAGGCAAAATCCCATAGACTTCTGTAGAAAACAACTGTTACTCAGTCATTCTATTTGAATCACCATTTTGCTCGGCATGCCCTTGGACATTTAGATTTTTCTTTTCTGTTGTGTAAGTTATTCAAGTTAACAACTTGTCAATCAGTAGCCTCAATAAAAGTATGTGGTCTAGCATTGAATATTCAAAACCAGCTTTCAAGTGACCTTCCAACAAGCTCACTGTCAATTGGTGAGAGTGGTTGCCAAAGAAACGTCGACTCAGATGAACTTGAACCACACACTGCTAACTGACGAGTTCTGGTCCCAACATGGCAAAGTCTGTATCACAAAAAAATGCCAATTGAATTGACTTAATATCGTTGGAGTCGCAAGCAAGTAATTTTCTCTGGGTGATGCCACACTCACCCGGCACAATTCTCCTGTGTAGTCAATGGTCATGAAATATGTACAAGCTCAACTGGATGAAGACAGCTGGACCTTGAACTGCTGCCTGCAAATATCCAGTGTTGTGCCCTCTGCTCTGGAGTGTGGGAGGAAGGAAAACAATGTAGTTTGGCTAATACTTTCCACCAAAGCAACGAGGAGCATGTGATTGAGTACTGCAGGGTTCATTGTCTTGCCCAAGAAGACTTTTTAATGCAAACTCTGATTTAAAACAACAACAATTTCCTCTCGTCTTCACCAGTTCCCAGGTTGTGAGGGAACAATCCCAAAGAAGAAACATACTTTTACAGCAGCAGGGCACTGTGCTTTAAATGGATGTCACCATCATCATTAGCCGTTAATTAGGACAGAGTTTGGCACAAACAAGACAACTTGCTGTGAAATGTCCAAAACCTTACTGCTATAGGCAGCATTTATGTTTGAGCCTTATGAAGACAGGTGTCTACTTACACTGCCAACAAGCAAATAAAAGCCTTATAAAGTCTTTATGATAATCTTTCTAGACCAGCCAGGTTTCAGCCAAAAATGATAAATACTCAAAAAGAAAAACTCTTGCCCTTTTCTGTCCCCTTTTTTTTTCTTTTTGAGCAAGATCAAAGCTCCTCAAACTAAATAACCACTTAAAGTATCTCATCTTTGGAGCTGACTTGACATCAACCTTTTGGGCATCCAGAAAAAAAAAAAAGGCATCAGCATTCAGGCCTGGATGCTACTCCTGCAAAAAGCCCACTGACAGATCCATGAAGTGCCGGTTAAAGTCTAGCAGTTTGTCTGCAGAGCTCCCTCCGGGGGCAACTGCAGACTCTTTTCATCATACCTGCCGTTGCAGCTTACGGGACCCTCCACTATCTTGTGAATGAAAGATGACATCCATAAAGTAGTTTCTCCGAGCCTGAGGGGACATTGAAGGTGGGTGATATGTTTGCTTACTTTTCACAACAGTGAAGCAGTCTGCTGAAATACCATTTTTGATACAGAATTGGGGGCTTCTGTTTAATTTCACCTGCAGATTGCAAGGTTCTCCATTCCCCTCCTGCTTCTCCTCTCCTCTCCTGCTGTCATGTTACTGGAGGTCTGTATTTATCTATCACTGTCTGTTTTCTGATGGAGTCAAGATGAGCCTGACTGCCTCTTACTGCATGGCTGGCTGGATCTGACTTTTTGTCTGCTAAAGGAGCAGGGGCCATTGTCCTGATCACACTGCTTACAGTGACAGTTGGGTTTGCTGCAAAAACAGAGGGCAAAGTGCTGAATCCTTTACACTGTGGCACAACTCAATGGAAATGCAGGGAAAGTCCCTGATACTAGAGCTTTTTTACATAGTAGAACATAGGCATGTCCACATTTTTAAAGAGAGGAAAATAAACTAAACTAAAGCAAACTACACTAACTCCAAACCTTGTTTGTAACACATAAAGGAAGCACAGCTCGACACTGCAACATGTTAGCAGCATTCGCGTATTCACAATAACACCCATGTTGCTATCCAATCTATACTGGCTGACCGATTGGTCCCTAGATTAGCTTCTGTAATTAGTACATTTTTTAAACATTTGCTGTTCTCATATTGTAAAACTTGTAAATCGTTCATAAAAAAGAAAAAACGAAAAGCTTCCAGTTGCATTTTCTGACAGTTTTTCCTCTTTTACGATTGTCTAGAGCCATTTAAAGCACAGATAATTCAGTGTTCACACAAATGTATGTTTTCCTCCACAGAGAGCTTCTGACGACTGAATTAGAGCGCAGTTAAATAAAAACATGTCACGTAAATGGAACCCTGTGTAATCGTATATTGTCATTACAGACGATGACATGCATGATATCATGGAAACTACACGGCTTGGAGTCATTGTCTGTGTTTGACTGCTTTTATTTTTTATTTGTTGACAATGGGAGGAAAAGGAAAACAGCCCATTTTACTTTGAGGAAATTTCACGGGCTACTGCAGCCGCTTTTGCAGCCAAATGAACTGCTAATAACGTGTCTGTGTTAACTGAGTTGATGAAATGTCAGTAAGTGGTGGTATCCTCGTACACTGGGGCTTAAACCGCCGTCAAGCAAAACAGAAGAAGAAAACCTTCATGCTGGATCAGGTAGACCCAGCCTTGTGGTCTGACTCTGCATATGCACAGTAAGGATTGTGCTGTCGTGTTACATAACATTTCTATTTTCTTACATTTGTTGTCAACAATAAAATCCACTTTTTCATTATTTAAAATAATTTAAGAGGCATTATTGTTATTAACATCTCAAGAAGTAGTGTAAAATTCTAAAGCAGAAATAGACACATTTTTTTACGCAGGGACCGATTTCTTAGGTTTTACGGATCGGGTAGCGAAAATCCAACCTTGTTTGCAACCCGTACTAATAGCAGACGGATATTTTGACAGGACGCCATGTGCATCTCAAAATTGCTTTGACATCAGTAAAACAACCAGAGTTAATCCAGCGAAGCAAGAAGAACATTTACTGATATTAATTAGCGAGCAGCCCACGCTTTCATGCAGGCGTAGGTCTGCTGTGCGTGAATGCTGATGTTCTCCTTCCACTCCCTACCCTCATTTGTCCATAGGAGGTTCATGTTAACAAGAAATGAAAAAGCAAACATTCTGCAGCAATTTCACCAGCCAATCAGGACATTTTAGAAAAAGAGAGGGAAAAAAATCAAGCGTGCTGCAGACTGAGCTCTGCTGAAACCTGGTAAAGGTTTTCTTTTAAAGCCTCAGTTCAGCAATTTCAAAACTGGATTTCTGTTACTATATTAGCATTCTTCATTTTGTTGGATTACAATTCACCAGTTTCTTAAGTTATGTTTCAGACTTTAAGTCGGACTTTTGGAAGACGTTTGTTTTAAAAAAATTACGGGAACATGAACAGACATTTTTTCCTGAAAGGCAAATAAGAACGGAATAGATAACAACTATAGACTGAGTATATGCAAGCTTCACAACCTTAACACATTGATGCTTGATGAAACATTGACTATTCTAAGCACATGACACGATTACTTGTTGCTAAATGACAAAAAAAATGTTTAAAGTACAAACCTGCATATTTCATTCCGTCCTACATTTGTTTCCTTCACATTCGTACCTCTGCAGCTTCTTAAACTGCTTTCCCACCAAAGGTGATTTGCTCTTCATGGCGACCATCTCAGAACCATCTTAGTGGCCTTGTGGTAGAGTGTCTGCTCTGAGACTGGAAAGTTGTGAGTTCAATTTCAGGCCGAGTCACACCAAGGACTATAGAAATGAGACCTAACGCCTCCCTGCTTGACACATAGCATTAAGGGGTTGGATTGGGGAGTTAAACCACCAAATGGTTCCTAATCACAGCTGTAACAGCAGCACACCGCTCCCCCATGGGACAGGTCAAATTCAAAGAACAAATTTCACACACCTAGGTGCATGACAACTGATGGGACATTACCCTTAAAACTGCAGCCCCTGAACTGCATCTTCTACAGTTTAACATTTTGTAGATTGCTTCACTGCAAAAACTTAATCTTAAGAAATTACAAGATCTTTGTTTCAAGAAAGAAATGTCTTCTTTTCTGTCCTGCAAGAAAACAAGAATTCTTGGTAAGGCCATCTTTCTTACTCTATTGGCAGATTTTTATTTTGCTAATTTAAAGAACATGATTGAAATTTTGAGAATTTTTGACGGATTTCTTTAGAGGAGCTGTTGTTTGAGTGCACTGTTTCCGTAATTAAGGAGTTTCACAACTGGTTTGAGATTAACAAAACACAACCAAAAATATGTGAATTGTAATGCAAGATTTCTGCTTTAATTTCTCCCTTTTTCATGAAAATCAAGATGAGCACATAACAAGCTGTGAATCCACAGGCGTCTAAAGCAGGCTGAACAGCAGACAGCTATTTCATAGGAGATTTTCAGACTGCAGAGACTTGCTGTGCGTCGGACTAAGGAGCATTGGAGACCGCTGGTCTTCTCCACACTCTGCCTATTAAACCCTCAGCAGGAGGGGTCCTTAACCTGCTGCTCACTTCCAAACAAGCCTCGTGTCTGAACATAAAGCTGTTAACTGCAGCGCTAATGCCTTTTTCAACAGTTTTGCCAACAGCATAGATTTCCTTTACTCTGCTGCTTTGCACTGCCTGAGTCAGTTTAAAAATGTTCCAACTGTCGTTATTTCCATCAAAAAGATGCTGTCTGCCTTCAACTCACAAAATGAAAAAAAAAAGTTAAATGTTGCAGTCAAGGAAACATTTAGAACCAATTAGAATTCTCCCCATTTTCGTTTTTTGTAAGACTTTTTTTTAGTTGACCTAGAAGTAAACATACTACGTTACAAGCACATGAAAAAGACAAAAAAACATTAGTTAAAGTAACTCCGGTCTCCAACACAGCGTTTTTCCTTCTTTATTGTTTGTGTAACTGCTTTTGTGAATGTTGGCTTTTTAAGTTTGTGAATCTAAGGGTGTCTTCCAACTAGACACATTTGGTTCACTTAAAGTGAACCAGAGTTTGTTTCTCTTGATAATCCAAAACACATTTTCAGTCTGAGTACACCAAAGCAAACCCTGGTCCGGTACCAGAAACCATTTTTTGATGTGGCCTTGGTTGGTTTCCAATTGGACTGAGCTCCGGTTTGCTCTGAGTTTCTTCAGTCTGAATATGCTCTGTGCACAGAGCGGAACAACTGAACCAAATAGCCACTGAAGCTGGGCATTCGGTTCGAAGTAACCGATGTGGCGCGGACAAACGTGGAGCAACGATAGGACACAGCAACTCACTGATTTTTAGTCGGATGAATGGAGGCTCATTAAAACAACTTTTCACGTGATACAAATTGTTTCTTACACTGTTTTTGCTACAATCTATATGTCAACCACTTATCAGTGTACCATCTTAGTCGACTTCTTGTCAGTAACTGCCTTGCAGCACTCCTCCACCGTACCAAGGTAGCAGTTAAAAGTCTTGTACCTGATGTTGATCCAAACGTTCAAGATTGGTTGGCAAAATATGAAGTTTGAATAAGTGAACTATCCCGACAAGGATTGCAAAACGTATGACTTTCATAATTTCTGCCTATTATAACTTTACTCCACCCTCATTATTCTGAAAAGATATTCAGTCACATGCTTTTGCTTGCAAGCTTTGGTTCAAACTAAAAATATTTGTTTGAAGGCAGCATGGAGACAGACCAAGCGCAAGGTTCTGGACTCAATCCGGACCAGATTTAGCAAACTTGAAACAAACCAATGGACTTTTCGGAATACACCCTTAAGTTAGTTCTTTATCTGGGATAATCATGACAGTAAATGTGCATTTTGTTGGCTTTATTTGCTGGGAACTTTTGGGATTATTCACTTTTTTTTTTTGAGGGTTGTGATGTATTTTCCACGTTGAATTGGAAATTCACAACATGCAATGCTAAAGTGGCTGTTTTCAAACCAGTTCTTAGGTACTTCTCTTATGCTTTAACCCGGCTTTTAAAGTTCATAAAACAAATGGGGTCTTTGTTAATTTTAAGAAGCAGTAATTAACAGCAGCCAAAATTTAAAAATAAAAATGTAAAAAAAGAAAAAAAAATAATAGGAAAATAAATTCCATTAAAAAAAAAAAAAGAACGGGCCACTGTGAGTTTGTTAGAGTCAATGATCTTTCAGGTGCAAACCATATTGGAAAACAATAAGTAACCTCTATGACTATCAAAAGAAAAAAATAAACTAAATGGAAGTTAAAACATGTTAAAACAAGCATGTTTTTGGACTGCGAGAGGAAAACAACATGTGCACAGGGAGAACATGCAAACTCCACACAGAAAGGACCCAGCTGGGATTTGAACCAGAGCTTTTTTTTTCGCTGTGAGGCGAGAAGTCTAACTACTGCACCACCATGCAGCTCCCTTATATAAATTGTCTGAATAAAAATTGATTTTTATAAACTTTAATGACATCACTTTTTTGCTTAAACCTGTTTCTTCACTCATTCATGTTGCTTCTCAAAACAACCAAAGACCATTGGGGACGAACCCAAAAGAAAGTTTGTGAGAAATCAACTAGACGCATATAGTCCATCAATTATTAGGTCTGTCTGCACTGCTCTAAAACCATCACAAGGTAAAGAAGACGCACAACTCTTTCAGCTTTTAACAATCATTGCTCAAAAATATTGCTTAAACAAGCACTGTTCACAGAATTTTAATTGCAGCTGGCAGAGGAGTCTAATACGGAGCAGTTTTTAGGCAAATCTCCTGTCACTCAAGATGAGATTTAAGTAGATTTAGCTGTTTATCGGGCAGTTTTATCCAAAGCGACTAATAAATGAGGAACAAAACAAGCAAGAAAAAAGTACATATCAAGTGTAAGCTTCAAGACTGTTCTGTTGTATGAGGTGCTAGTATTTTTGTTTTAATGAGTCACAGTTTTTCAGCATTTGTTATGAACTCTGTTTCAAAAGACAGTTATTGGATTTCATTGAGCATAAATGCATGATTAAGGTTTCAAGAGCAGAAAACAAGAACCTTCCAGTTTGTGCACAGAGAATCATTTCTTGACTCAACCTTGACAACAAAACACTTTATACTCATTTGGAAAAACTAGATGTTTTGTTTACACAAAACCCGTAAAGAAACAATAATGTTTAGTAACTTTCCTCAACACAGAGATGAACTGTTCTGCCTTTATACAGAAGATACAGTAGATACTGTTGTACAGTACAATTATTTGTCAGTCAAAGATCCTGCAACTCAAAGATGAGAGAGGTCTGACATATTTATCATAGATACACTTCGACTGTGAGAGACAGAATGTAAAAAAAGAAATACAGGAAATCACATTGCATTTTTTGAAGAATTTACCGTTCTTTCTGCACCATTCTTAAAAGCTGCTTAAAAGTCTTCTTTAAAAAAAAACAAACGATTCTTTCTAGTTGTGTGCACTGATGATTTTGTGAGGTACACGGGGCTCTGTCAAAATATCGGTCTGGTTTTGTTTTACTAGCTGCAAACAGCATTGGGTGTAGCTGTGAATACAATAATCAGCTAACATCTAGCGGTGCCAGACTGTGTTTTTTCTGTGTTACTAACAAGCTTGGAAGTTAGCGTAGTCACTGTTTGTTTTAGCTGTATCAGTCTGTTATGTTACAAGTTGCAAACAATTTTCGATGTTATTGTGAATATACAAACATGGCATGTAGCTGTGTCAGTTTTTTTTTTTAATATTACTAATAAGTTTGGGAAGTAGACTATGGTCACATATTTCCATAAATGCCACAGCACGGTGACCTGAATGCAAGTTTCTTAGCAGATTCCATGGGTGGCTTTACAACGGTTTTTGTAATTGGGAGGCAGCAGTCGCATTTTTACACGTTGCGGCTGCGGAAGTTTTAAGAATAAGTAAAAACTTTATGTTGACCGTATAATTGTTTTGACATAGTTCAGTGGCCACCCGGGCACATCTCGAGATCATAAAGTGGAAGTCCAGTGACAGGAGAGTGGCAGTAAGGCAGCTTTGCAATAATTAACTGATACCAGGATCTCCAAAGTCCCTAAAATAGTCTGCTGATCGGCTGATTTCAGACTGCCACCCCCCTGCCCCTGTGCTGCCGTCCAACTGCCACCGTCCAATTTTTGAAATGGTATGGTAACAGTGATGAAACTCAACGAGGGCTTTTGAAATGGGTCGGGGGGCCCGGCAATGACCAGTTGTCAATTTGACAATCCCGGCCACAGGTTTTGTATGCATACTAACGTGGCTAATGCTGTTAAAAACCTGGGCAGTTGATAAACTCTAAAGCAGAAAATGGCTCCTACAAACATGCAACAGTTCTGTCTATCACAGATCAGTTACTTTTTTTCTTTTTCAAAGCTCTTCTATCCTCCTGTGGTTGTCTCTTTGTTTAGAACCTGTTTGAACTGTAGTGGAACACAGAGACAGACTTCAAAACTTAACAATACATATTCACAAAGGTTTGGTCATAACAACACGTTTGCATTATCTGGCATGTTTAGAGTCATTCACTTTAAAAAAAAGAACACCTCTGTTGTTGCCAACCTGGAAACGTCACGATGACTTAAAATCCTACGCCGTTGACGTAAGCCCAGCCTTTGTCACAGAAGCTCATGCAGGACCATAAAGTGTGAAAAAAGGAACTGACTGACTCCGAGCATGCATTTATTTTTTTCCTCGTTTTAAGCAGAAGTAAGGCTGATGTTGGATTCTGCTGCATTCCTCTCCAGTTGTGGCATGTGCTTTGTCCATGAGTTTTTTTGCAGCTGCAGCCAAAGCAGATATTTACTCTTTCACATCCAAAAATGCAGTCAATGGACCAGTGTTTTTGTAAACCTTTTCTTGTCTTTAGTCACGGCTTAAGCAGACAAAAACAATCATGAACAAACATTGCTGCTGCTGCTCAATGCAAATTAGAATAGAATCTAAGTTTTATCGGAAGGGATTAATATGAAAACATACAAAGACAGGAAATTGGTGTGAAACTGTGGGGTTATGGACCCAGGACATTTGTTTTGTTTTTTGTTGGGTTCCACTTCCTGTTTTATTTTGTTGCTGGTTGTTACTTCCTGTGTTCTCTCCCTCCTTATTGGCACACCTGTTTCCATTTACCTCATACCCTCCTCCTCTTATAAGTCTTCGTCTCCCCTGCACTGGTTGTCGGATGGTCTTTTGTACCTTCATGAGTTTGTGTTCAGTTTCTTGTGAACCTTTCTCAATTAAACGAGAGAACTTCGTATTACGAGTGTCGTCTGCATCTGTGTTCACACGTCAACCCTGACAGAAACAGGTGGACATAACAATTGCATCAAATGAAAAATAGATTGGAAGAGGTCACTAGGCGGTACTAAGAAAAAAACGTAATTTTTTTTTCAAGTTGTGTTTTCTTGTCATAGGGCAGCTTCTATTAACTTGCAGAGCAGTCCCCTATTGTTAATGAAGAATGAGCAACTCAACCCCATCAATTTAGAGTCAAACTCATATAAACATTGTTTTTGTCCTGTTCAGCAGATGAACATGCAGATTGCAGCTGAGTGTCTCTTGTGATGGACATGTTTTGCTTTTACAAGTGGGAGTTTGTTTGTCTTTTGAATGTGTTCATATAAACCCCTTCTGTAATTGAAGCTGAACTTTATTGAGCTTTAGGACAAGGTGGGGAGATGTGTTGGTGTGTGTGTGAGGGGTGAAAGCAGATGATAATACAAGGTCATAGAATGAGTGTCATAAGTAAATTAAATGCATTGGTGCTCATACACACACGTACACACACTCACACCATCACACGGTCAAGTATTTACAAATATTAAATATATTTATGCTAATTTTCAGGATTGTCAAAAATCACTCCAACTGGTGATTCCTTGTGCACACAGACATGTATGGATTGCATATCCAAAAAACATTTAAATAAAACATTCACCATGTTCGTGTTCAAACAGAAGGAATGAGCAGGAAAATTGAGTGACTGTGAGATTCCTTATGTGTACTTGATCCCATTGAATGCTTCAGTGAAGGAGGGAGGCCAGCCTCCCCCCCAGAGCCCATGGCAGACAGACCATCCGCCCAACCGACCCATGGACCCAGCGTTCCTCCCCACCCCCGATGCTCTTGATGGTTCAATCATAGACTCAGAGTCACAAGACGATCTCCATCTCAAATTCCTCATTTCAGTGCTTCTGTTTGTCCCCTTGCAAGCCAAATCCACCAGACTTTTCCCGACAGCTTGGTTTGTATTCTTAGCTGTCAGCTGTTTTTTTCTCAGTTTTTTATCCCAAACATTCCAGAAATGACTTTTCCAGGGGAGCTACACTGGAACATTCTTCCATACTTTCTGTCTTTCTAGGATTAGGTTTTCCTTCAATATTGTTCTTTAATTATGTTCCCCCTAGATGTACCCCTACATAACTAAAGTGATTTTAGACATGAGGACAGTAATTGCCGCGACTGCTCTCCCTTTGCTTCTCATACCTACTTATTAGATTATCTTGCTATGAGTTGGTAATGTTTTACCTTCTCTGTTCTTTGTTGAGCAAAATATTTTTTTTTTCCCTGCTCAACAACCATCATTTAATTTTGATGCAAAAAAAAAAAAAAAAGAATCTCATCCTCTACTATTGGGCTCAATGCACAAAACTATGTGATGTATTTCTGGTTGAAATTAAGACGGCTGAAATACTTCCACTTAAATGTGAGTCAGTGCATATCTATTTATTTATTTTGCATTGTATGATCATTTGGTTTTTTTTGTCATTGTGTGTTTACATGATGAAATCAAAAAGTTTATCTACCAAAACAAGGGGACAGCAAACCATGCCATCATTGCTGGGTCCTTGAATGGGTGCCATCAGCTAAAACCAACTCCTTTGTTTGTTTACACACTTTCCCAACGATGAAGAGAAAGAAAAGATGAGAGAGATCCCTCTTATTTTATTTCTGATGACCTGATAGAGCCATCAGATCCTAAAGATGTTTAAGAGGGGGATTTGTCTCTGTTCTTTTTCAATGGAACAACTACTCACTTCCTGTATAGCATTGGTATTAGCATTAGCATGGTGTACTAATAAAAAGATAGTGTGTGTGTGTTTTTATACATACTGTATATAGAAGTTTTCAAGACTATCTTTTTTGACAAGATATTGATCTACATTTCAGATACTAAGGTGTTGTTGGTTGTTTTAGTCTAGACATGTTTGTTTTTATCACTCTGGCTGACATGAACACTGCAATGATATACACTCACCAGCCACTTTATTAGGTCCACCTTGCTAGTAACGGGTTGACCCTCTTTCACTCTCACACCTGCCTTAATCCTTCAAGGCATTGATTTAACAAGGTTCTCGAAACATTCATCAGAGAGCTTGGTCCATGTTGACATGACAGCATCACACAGTTGCAGCAGATTTGTCGGCTGCACATCCATGATGCCAATCTCCCATTCCACCACATCCCAAAGGTGAGATCTGGTGAGACCATTTGAGTCCAGTGAACTCATTGTCATGTTCATGAAACCAGTCTGAGATGATTCCAGCTTTATGACATGGCGGCTTATCCTGCTGGAAGTAGCTGCAGAAGATGGTACACTGTGGTCATAAAGGGATGAACATGCTCAGCAACAATATTCAGGTAGGCTGTGGTATTGTAACCATGCTGTTCTCTGTGTGGTCTTCTACTACTGTAACCCATCTGCCCCGAGGTCCGATGTGTTGTGCGTTCAGAGATGCTCTTCTGCAGACCTCTGTTGTAACCAGTGGTTATTTGTGTTACTGTTATCTGTCTATCAACTGGAACCAGTCTGGCCATTCCCCTCTGATCTCTGGCATCAACGAGGCATTTCTGCTCACAGAACTGCTGCTCACTGGATATTTATTTGGCTGATTAGACATTTGCGTTAATGAGCAGCTGGACGGGTGCATCTAATAAAGTGGCCAGTGAATGTATGTTATATATATATATATATTTAATTTACTTTAACTAGTAAACTCACAAGACTCAATTTCATGTATACAAAACCATTCTGATATCAACTCCCCAAACTGGAAATGACTGAGCGGCCTTACATCAAACTCAAAAGTAACGTGCATATAGTAAGGCAAACTACAGAGTGCTTGGGAAATATTTCTAATGATTTAACCAAAAAATATGTGGAATCTGCCTGTGAAAAATCTGATTGTATTGAACCTAACCACACCACTATATTACAGCAAATTTGTGGGTCTTTTATTTTGGTCTTGGTTCTTGTAAAACCATTTTCCCCTCATTTACATTTAAATATTCTTTGATCGCTGTCTTTAATGACTTTTCCAACGCAGAATGGTCGACCACAGAGAGGGTAAGCTGGTTTGTTTCCTGCTACCACTCTATCATAATGAAAGTGTAATTGAGCTGAAATGAGTCTGTCTGTGTCAAAGATCTAACGTCGTGAAGTGAAGGATATGTCAAAATCATTTTGCCCTTGTCTATCAGGGAGCAATGAGGAAAGAAAAAAAATCATCTTGTTCATCTCAGTTTTCACAGCGAAACTGGATGTCTGTGAAATGCGCTCATTTCTGATTCATTTCTTTCATTAAGAAGACAGATTTTTATTATGTAATTTGCTTTTTTCTGCTTCTTGAATGTTGATACCTTCTGATAGATTAAAGCGGTCTTGTTATCAGATTGTGGATTCATGTGACACATTTCAGTATACCTCTAAATGCCTTCTGTCAAGATTTTGAGTATTTCCTGACTTTGTATTTTTATTTTTTCTCTATCTTAGATCACACAATGTTAGTTCCTGCTTCATATTGTTGGTTTTCTTTCTTTTTGTTATCTTAAGACTCCTATAGAGTTAAGGCTGTTGACGTTTCTTCCTTCTATCTGCATTTGCTGGAGATTTAAAAAGTTAAAGGGCAGTTCTTCCTCTCCACTACATAATAACGTCTCGTACATGATCAGAACCATGAAAAACAAAAAGGTTTTTGAATCAGTGTAATGCAAGGGAATTTTAGTAGCAATGATGCCTTCACAGTCCAGAAAACAAACAAACAAAAAAAAATGTCACCCTCATTCTTCATTAGTCTCTGTCTCCTTTAAGGTTTTGTTGTCATGACTTGTTTAGGACATATTCTGTATCTACAGTCAGGGAGAGATACCAGCTACCTCTGTGGTTTGCACCACAAAGTAATGAGTGCAATTAATATCTGGCAGTTTTTTGTTTTTTTTTAACTCCTAATTACCAAGCTTCTTACTATCATACATGCATCGTTTTGTCTTCTAAACCCACTGAATCTTTGTGGGGGTTGCTGGATCCTATCCCAGCTACCTGAGGGGGAAGGTGGGGTTCACCCTGAATGGGTTGCAGGGACAGTAATTACCAAGTGAATTCAACTGTCAGTGTTTGTTTACCTGTTAATCATGTCTTGCTTTTTGTATGACTGCATGAAACATCTATCCAGTGAAACTATTCTTATAGTCTTTTCTTTTCTTTGTTTTTTCTTTTTTACTATAGCTTTGGGTACAAGTCCTTATGGCATTTTCTGATAATGGAGGACATATATAATGAAAATTAAGCTGAAAATTGCTTTTCTGATTATTTCTTTATTCAAATCGTTGTGAATTGGGAGCAGGTGACAATGTTGTTTGAATAATTGTATTTGTGACATCACAAACACAGCTGGCGGGCCATCAACTCCCTGCTCTACTCCATTCTGATGTATCCACTTGCAGACAAATAGATCCATGTAGGTCTTTGTTTTCTTCGTCTGAGCTGGTATCTAACTAAAAACTCTACGGCTGGATGATGAGAATGTCTCAACCTTAGTATTGTCATTTTATTTCATGGTTCCAGAATTACAAGCTCTTTCTCTAATTGCATTTTCTGGATTCTTTAGAAATGCAAGTATGGCTAGTTCTGCAAACAAAGCTGAACAGATACAGTCATGTGTTTGCATTTCTTCCTCTCTTCGCTGACTTGTAAAGAACAAATTTTCAGCCACATGAGCTTCCTCTTAGAAGTAATAAAGAAACGCAAATTAAGGTTTTTTGTGGTTAATTGCCCTATTAAATTTTATTCAGCTGTCTGCCTTGACTTTAGCCTTAAAAAATGAAACCACCTCAAACAAGATATGCTACAGTAAGTCAGCTTGTCTTCCGACATTGAATTGAAATTTAGTTTAAATAAAAAACAACTTAAGAAAGGGCCTTGCTCATTTCTTTTTCTCAGGGAAACATATGGCAAAATTTGACATTTCTGTGGTACATTGAATGCAGCATCACTACACTCCACTGAAGGGGGGCTGAAGAGCCACATTTTGAAGGTTGCATTTACAAATGCTAACAGCCAAGTATGCTTTTAAGGTATATTGGGAAGTTTAAGCAGCAGCAAATAAGCTAAATGGAATTAGGCTAGACAGGCTTCAAGCAAAATGAATGTCAGAACTCCAGTCGTCAGACAGAGTGGAGATGTAAGCAGAGTCGGCAGAATGTATAAAAGCTTCTCTTAAAATGAAGCCGGTTAATTGGTTAAGACAGCTTAAGACAGCTTGTGGTGCGGCCGTGGTGCAGTGGAAAGGGCAGTCGATTTGTGATCGAAGGATTGCAGGTTCGATTCCCGCCTTGCCCGCCCATGTGTCGAAGTGTCCTTGGGCAAGACACTGATCCCCACATTGCCTCTGATGGAAGGTTGGCGCCAGTGTTCAGCAGCGGAGCCGCCATCAGTGTGTGAATGTGTGTGTGTGAATGGGTCTGTGATTGTAAAGCGCTTTGGGCCTTCAATAGGCTAGAAAAGCGCTATATAAGTAAACGCTATTTAATGCCAAGGACAGTAACAACAGGTTGACACCGTCTGCTAAGCTGATGTAGGGCTTTATGAATACGGAGCACAGTGCAATTTTAAATGCAATTCTCTCTTCACAAAATAGAATAGTTGGGCTCCCAAAATCGCTGACGTGTTTCAGTTCTTTATAAACCTTTGCACTACATCTCAACTGACCCAAATTCTCTGAGAATTTGAAATCCTAAGTGCATGAGGTAAGTTAGTTGGCTCATAGAAAGAACAAAAGATTTAAAAGAAACACCATGGATTCAGATAGTCCAAAACCAGAACACTGACTTACATAAGCGATGTTAGTGGGAACGCAGTGGCTTAGTGGTTAGCTCTTTTGCCTCGTGCTACGTTCACACCAAGCATGTGACCTGCATTCTTTAACACGCGTGTAGCATATCGTGTTTACACTGGACTGTCGCTACCCAGTACTAGAGCATGTCCGCCACTTACAGTTGGAAGAAGCTTGGTGTGAAATGTCCCAGCAATGCAAATCTCTCAAATTTTGCTCCAGGCTCTTTCTTTCACAGCTGTATTCCATCCAATTCCATATTTTTTCTGTCTAAAAATGGCATAAACATAATTAAAAGACAACTGGGAAGGCACCCTGTGACAGACTAGCGACCTGTCCTCGGTGTACCCCGCCTTTGCCCACGAGCGGCAAGGTTAGGCTCCAGCAGCCCCGTTTTGTCGCTTTGAGGTGAAAGGGACAAAACGGGTTAAGGAAATGGATGGATAGATGGGACTGCTTTTAAAACAGATTAAAAGATGATTGGATTGCAAACAGGCAAACAAAGGTAATAACGGTTATTGTTCCTGCAGCGCTTTCAGTGTTACTGCTCTGATTCAGAACACCACCAGGAGTCCATACCAATACCTTACATGTGTCAAAACATGTTTGGTCCGACTGTGGCTTCCAGCACAAAAATATATTTATCACATAAATCACAGTGTATTTATGTGCAGCTCACTGCCCCATCATGACTACAAAGAGGCAAGCAAGAACACACCACCGCTGCTGAGGGCATTACAAAATTAATCAGTCTTAAAGCAAACAATGGATGCATGTGTGGTGCATATGAAGCTCAACCTTCTGAAACAAAGACTGATTGGCACACATTTAGTGCTGAAATATATTTTTTAATTGGTTTTATTTATCTAATAGATAAACAATATTCAAAATTGAATTGAATAGTTGTGTAATCATTCAGAGAAGATAAAACAGTTTAATGGGTAAGTACAATTTTTTTAACCCTTTAACGTCTGAGATGTCACTGGTGACACCAAAATAACACAAGTTTTTTGAATTACCGTGAACCTTTGACTGTTTACTGCGATCAATATGAATCATCTTATTCTGACGTGGAGAAAAGTGGCTCTTCGCTTTGGTTTTCCACTGATACACAACAAAATTACTAAAGTAAACGGTGCAAAGCTGCTTCAGAATCCGCAGGAATTACTTCCATTAAATAAACGACTGAAGAGTCATGGTAGTTGAAAGAATATGATGCTCCGTTATTAAAAGGTTTTAACTGTCTATTTTAGCTGTCAGTGGGAGGGGCAAAACCAAAGGCTGCACCGTATGCTGATTATAAAGGAGAGAAAACCTACTCTCGCTTTATAAATGTTATACTTTATTGTTAAGCACCCTTGTAGCTCTTTGTGTTAAAAAAAGCTTTCTAGTTTAAATCACGACAGGCATGCTGGGGGAAAGACAGGTCGTCAAATGTTTGAATGTATTAGAAAAAAAATCAAATGTCTGTTGTGCAGCCATAAGGTGGCAACTCACATCTTTATGGTAATCTTCGTCAGATGGGTGTTTTCATAAGAAAAATGCAAAGCAGTTTTTCGATGTCCCTGATGTTTCTGACACTTCACAATTATGTACTATTGGAGGAATATCAAGTACCTAAAACCCACAAAAACACATGAACTTTACACAGGAAGTCCACAGCTTATTACTGAATGCATTGACAATCCATTAAGAAATACACAATATGATTTTTTTTTTTTTTTAATAAAAATAAAGAATGACCTTTACTGTTTCTAACATTTACTTGCAATCAGGGCAATGCTGCCTCATACATTCACTGGGCAGTCTCATTGGTAGTCACTGGTTGTATACACATACAAGGTAAGTGGTCACTTCTGAAAGAGTCTATCCACACTGGGAGCCATTATGGTTTTTGCTTGCATTCTTGAATGCTGTGTTGAACTGTGTTTTGTTGAGAGGCAGACTTTTACCAAAAGACAAAATAATACAGAAAAGCTGTAGTTATTTTTAGAAAACATACTGCGAATGTGAGTTTAATACAGAACCCCTTAAGGGACATAGATGTTTAAAAATCCTAGTATTGGTATCTCAAGTGCACAAGAAAGTATCTGGTGAAAGCAAGTCGAGCACAAGAGAAAGAAGCACATCAGTAAATCAGAGCTGCGCTGAAACATACCAAATGACTTTAGAGTTTGTTTTGGGTAAGAGATAACAGAAAGCTGCAATGTCTTGTTAGCTAGTCCGAAGATAAATTAAAATTCAATTAGCTCACTCTGAAAAGGTCTCCTGTGCGCAAATGACCACTTGTTTTCTTGTGTGTACCAGATACTTCCTCATATGCACCAGATACTTTCTCTTGCAATCCAGATATTTCTGTTGCAATCTAGATATTTTCTCATATACTCCAGCTAGTTTCTTGAACTCATTTTTACATCTATGTCTCTTTAGGGGCTTTGTAGTTTAAGCAAGGTCAAAGAACACAAGGAAAAAAACGTTTCTGACTTTTTAATGAGATACAAAAATTGGGTGGTGTTAACGTTTGAAAGTTCAACCTGATGCAAACCCTGCAGTTTTTCTTCTATTTTGAGTAAATTACTTTTCTTAATTAATAATAAAGTTAATCTTTCATAAAATAAATAAATAATAGGAATACATATTGATTTTTTTACCCCAACAAACTCCTAAGGCTTTGATCCGCGCATAGCCTCTGTGCAGCAGCTTCCTCTGGAACAGATACACCCTGTGCTTGAGGATGAGCCTGTGGAAAGTCACTCTTTAAAAGTCTGAAGTTCAAAGTGAAATTGGGCCATGTAAACACAGTCAGAGTGTTGTACTAATATCTGACCAGCATGATAAGCCAACATCAGAAGATTTTGACTGTAGGCATGCTGGATAGAATACCCAATGATTTGATGGCAGAGATAACGTCTAAAATGAGATAAAACTTGTTGTAGTTAGTGCCGCTTCAAACACAAAAATATGTCTATTAAATCTTCAAAGAACATGAAAATATATCATTTATTCACAAATCAATACATTAACTTTCATAAAAACATACTTGGCATGTTTTTTTAAAAAAAAAGAATAAGTAGCCAGTTCACCAAATTTAATTAGTTCCCCTTTGCTTTAAAATGTACCGCAAAAACAACTCTTCATCTTCATCGATGATGTTAGTGTATAAAGGACTGCGATGTCCACAAGTCTTCATCTTTCCAAGTGAATCCCTACCTGAAGCCTTTAGGCGCTTATTTCTAATCTTTTAAAGGGATTATAGAGGCTGGAATATTGACAGGAAACTGCACCAATACCCATCATAGACTCAAAATAGGCTTCATTCTTTCTGACACACATCAAACTTAGAAAAACGCATGCCCTTAACATGCTCTACAAAGTGAAATGTCCAACTTAAGAGTCATGCAAGCCCTTTGAATGTTTTTGTATGCAAAGATTTTAGAAAAGCACAAGCTAGGAAAGAAAAAAGACATATTCCACAGATGTTTGATCCTAAGAATGAATTATGAACTGTTATGTTCATTCTTTGAATGTATGCCTTTTAAGTAGAGCTATCCAGCCAGTGCACTGGGGATAACCCTTTTATGTCATGTGTTTAATGCTTCATGTGTGGTTAAAGTTCAGTTTTATAATTTAACTGGGAGGAGCATGTGCATTAACTTCCATCCAAAGAGAAGTATTGAGGCCATTTAGATGCTTCTCCTCTGGATTTTCCCCCAAAATGTTTCTTCCAGAACTCTTTAAAATAAAAACAGCATTAAGACAGAGACCACATATTGACTTTTCCAATAACTTAATCCAATTTTGCAATTGAATGTTTGTACATACAATGTCTCTCCTCAATGATTCTTGAGAGTTTGATGGAATAAAGATCCTAATTTCACCTTTCTTGGTTTTGTTTCTCATTCTTAAAACTCTGAAATAAAGATTCTAACTTTGTGCATTTGACAGCAGCATGAGCTTTTGCATTCAACATTAAGTTTTTGGTAGCCATCATCCTCTCTGTAACTTATTTTTAATTATGTTGATCAAATGCATTTACAAACATGGGGAAATGAAGACAACAGTCAAGACTTTACATCCAGAACCAGAACCCAGTCGAAACCAAAATAAATCCAGCAGCAATTCCAGTGTAATTAACTTCAAACATGAGGCATTGTTTCAATTAATACCACATTTACTTCTTGAGTAAACTATACAAAAGTGTCTATGTCAGTGCCCTAAGAGTAATCATTAGCTGTGTTTCCATTACACATATGAAAAAAGCTTAACTGAAATTCTAGAAATGTAAATAAATAAAAACAACTTTGCAATTACACTGTTTCCATTAAGTCATAAACATGTGAATAAACACATACCAACTCAAGCAGTAAGTCATACAAAAGCATGGCGACAGATCTGAACAACACTTTGATTTAAAGCAAATGTGTGGTGTTATGGTATTATTTTAAGTTGGTTCTATTAAAGAACTACAAAGGCACGTTTAGATGATGTCACAGCAGTGCTGTGCCGCCGCGCAGCTAGATGCAGAGACATATGTGAGAAGCCTGTTGAGGGGTATTAAATAGATTAATGTTCTAACAAGTAAGCAGTTGAAGCTAATTTTTGTTTTATAACATGACACATTCAGATTTCTGCCACAGCACTAGCGCTCATTATCATCTATCAAAGGAGACGTCGGCGTCTTATTCAAGCAATGGAGCGGCAAGCTCCTTACATGGGAGAGCGGCTACGGATGAAGCGATTTTGGGATATCGTGGTGTGGGTCCAACATTTCCTCATGACACGCTCAACTTTTGATGAGCTGTGTGATTCTGTGGGACCTGTTGTGACGACTGCTGTGGGGTGCCCAAAGCAGTCAGTTCCCACTATAAGGAATGTCCCATGACTCGTTAATTCGAAACAAGTCTTTCCATTGTTGTTTGGAAAATATATGTCAATTTCCGTAGGCCTCAAAAACAACATGCTAGAAGCACAAAAACAATTTAAATGCAAGTGTTTTCGAAATTGCCCCGTTTTCATTAGACAAATGTATTATCACAAATCCTATTGTGCAATTTCATAGTTAATGGATATGAAGCTACTGATACATTGCAACAAATTCAAATGCATATAGCCTATTTAATGCACAAGAATGTTTTCATTTTTGGAATTTAAGTCAAAAGTCTGAAAATGTAAATTGTGCTCTATGAATTGAACAAAGTTTGAAGTGCAATGAAGGTTGGTTATATTTTAAAATTTCTTATGCTGCCACTGTTGTTTTATTATTGTAGGTTCAGAATTAAGAGTTAAATTAATGCAATTTCTTTTTAAGTACTTCCCCTGATGAAATCGACCTTTCAAACTGGAGATAAAAAGAGGGATTGCAGGTAGCAAAGCTGTTACATCAATTTAGGTCTGTATCAACTGTGTCATTTTAGAAAGAGAAAAATTGCCTTTTGTTTTTTTTTTTTTTTTTTTTTATTGTTGTTAGTAAAGTTAATCTAGATGGGTTGAAATGGTTACCTTAATTGGTTAGTTTTAATTTACAAATAGCACTTGCAGATGCAAACCAATGATTAAAATAGACCAACTGTAAAACTTCAATCAAAACCACCTTCTATACTGCAAAAACAACGGCCCCTGAAATGAGTCCAAAATTCTTGAAATAAAAAAAATTTAAAAAAAAGGTAAGCAAAAAAATCTGCCATCTGGGTGAAAAATTGTCTTACCAAAAATTCTTATTTTAAGAAAAAAAAGGTAATCTCTAAAAAAAAAATTCTTAGACAAAAATTACAATTGGAAAGCTTCCTTGATAAGATTAGTTTTCTTACAAGACAGAAAAAAAGACAATTATACTTGAAACAGATGTTGTTTTACTCTCTTAAGATTCAGTTTTTATGGTGTACAAACCAAATACTTTTGTGAACACCTTGCAACACAGAACCCAAGAAGTTCCCTCAAGCTCTGAAGGTAGGAATATGGAGGAAACATGCTAATGTCCCAAGACAAAAAATGACTACATAGCCTAGCCTGCAGCTTGAAACTTAGACTTCTGCAGATGAATACAAAGCACATCCTTGTAGGAATTGCAGCCACACAAAGTTGTCAGGCTGCACAGGTAGGTCTGTGGAAAATGAGAGCAATGTGGAAAAAGCTTTGTTAACCAAAATGATGAACTATTTGGCGGCAGTTAATCAAAGTCTTTCCAAGAAAAGATCAAAAAAGCTTTGCTATAATCCAAAATCTTGTTTCAGTGAAATTAGTTCCTTCTGCTCCAGTTAAGTCATTTGCTATCCAACAAGGAAGTGCTGAATAGATCCCTAATCCTATGACAAAATTCTGTGATGGCTCATGGCAAATGAGGAACCCTGTTGACATCTTACCTTTTTCAATCAGGACTAACATCTCAAGGTTGGCACTTTGTACATTGTAGTCCCGACATTGTACACGTTTCCAGTTGTAAATACAAACTCACTCTATGCATCTTTGGTTCCTTGTTGGTTTTCTTTGAACACAACATTTCCTTTAAGACTAATTTACAGTTCTGGTCCTGGCTTGCCTTTGTTTTGTCTTAGGGCCTGGTCACACCGCCCGAACTTTGCTGGAGCATCCTTGGAGCGGGGAAAAAAATCCCTCACCGCTCATTACCGTTTATCACCGTTAAAGCAACACAGCATACGCTCGACCACCACTGATGTTCCTCGAGAGTCCCTCCGACCGCTCCAAAAGTTTTGAGCTGCACAAAATATTGCAGCTGTGAGGAGAGGTCCATTCTCTGCCCTGACAAAGTTCACCCCCGCTCCACCGATGCCCAGTCAAAGTTTGGCTCCGCTTGACGCAATTCGTGGACGCTAGACCAACGCAGAAATCCTGAACGCTGGACCACCACTGCTTCTCCAGCGTTGCACTGGCGACAACTAAACATTGCACAAACGTCGGTGGAGCGGTCATTAGCATCTTACGAGTGGACACGGCGTTGCTGGAATGGTGTTGGGCGCTGAAGCAGCGATCCATGGCAGCGACGAACTTTGATGTGGCGTTGTCAAAGAGGTGCCAGAGCTGGACCGGTGATCGGCCAAAAATACGAGGAGAAATGAACATCAAATTAGCCCAAAAACTGTATCACCATTGATCCTGAGAGAAACCCGCATGCACAGAACGCCGTGATACCTATACTGAAGCACATACGCTACACCAACGGTCGCTATAGCCCGCTACCCCTAAACTAATGCTAAAGCTACGCTGGCTTCAGCGGTGTATCGATACGCGATGTGTTCGATTTTTTTCCCCATTTTGTGCGCGGCGACGAGTGTTGTCAAAATTCGGCGCAGCACCAGGTACGTTCCAGCAAAGTTCGGGCGGTGTGACCAAGCCCTTACTGTGTCTCTATCAAACCACTTACAACATGCTGTTGCCAGAGCCACACTTTGAATAGGATCTTATTTTTAATCCATGCTTATAGGCAAGATTATCATTTCACCCTCATTTTTGTTCAGTTTTTTTCAGATGATAAAAGCGATCTGTCATGTATACCAGCTTTGCCCACCACTCATCACTTATGAACAGCTTTGAATCTTAAAAACTGTCATCCGCCCATTTATTTGTCAGTGACAGCTCTGAGACGCAGGCCCACACTTCAAGCATGTGATGCTACTCAAATCTTGATCTGGAGCACTGATGAGAACTGGACCTAGTGTGTGTTACATCACTGATAAAAAATGACTTGCTTACAGCTCAAATGAAATTAGTCAATTTAGTTGCCATTTTTTTGGGTGACAAACGCTGCTGTGTTGGAACCAAAAATTGACAGTAAGCAGTGATTCGTCTAAGTCAACATTTCTATGGCAACTACTCTTGCCAATCAGAAGTGAGCTTGTTGGAAAGACACACCCCTACCACTTGAAACAGTCTTGTGGAATCTGTCAATCAAACATTTCAAACTTGTGACATTGGGGGCCAGTGGACACTACTTACATTTATTGAGGCATCTGACTGGTCAGTTATGACTTAAATAACTTACAATAAAGAAAAAAAAAACAATCATGAAAAAAATGAGCATTTGCAAGAACATGCTAAAAAAGGTAGCAGAGGAAGAATAATTATTCTGGCAAAAATAGTGATGAATAGCTGTTTATTTATCAAAAGAAGTCAATGGGATTTTGGCTTCTTGGTACCAGTGGCTACTTCCTATTTGAAAGGTGAAGGGGGAGAGGTCATGCAGTCCAGTCCACAAACATGGAAATTTGGGACTTTCATGGGTTGATGTATTTGCTAAATTCAATATATGCACAACGCCATACAATGAGTCTCGAAATAAAGTCTTGATATCAAGACTTTTTTTTTTTTCTGGCACTACCTTTCAGAAAAGGAACTATCTTCATCCAAAAAAAAGAACACTTTGGCAGAGATAAGCATGCCGAATAGTATTTATAAACTTATGGATATGACTTCAGTGTGTGTTGTCAACTGAGTGTTTTTTTTTTTTTTTTCGTGTAAGCAGTCTGTGTCTACTTCTCATAGAAGTTGTCTGTTCCTCAAATTTCATGGTGTTCAAACAAAACAGTCGGCTAGTTTTAAAGTGAAGGGTGTTTCGGTTGGAGATGGCTCCATCAAAGTTAGCTTCTTCCCACAAGCCCCCTGGATCTTTTGTTGTAGTGTTTCCAGAGAAAATGAATTTCAACAAAATATAAATTCAACTTTATTGTCTCAAGCACAATGACTTTGGTTTATTTTGATCAGCACTCATAACACAGCCTTTTAAAAGATCCATCGCTGTTACCACTACCTGTATCATGCATCGCTAACTTTTTTTTAGGCAATTACCTTTATGCTTTCAGGTAGTGATGTTACTGAAGTTTTATTCTGTCAGTCTTTGTACTACATCAAGAACATCTCTTGACTTTACTTCTTAGTCATCCTGCTTGATTCAGAAAAGCTGAATCATAGACCATAAAGTATAAAACCATAAAGACGGTTTCTTGTGAGGAGCAGAAACAAAAGCATATTGGACCCAGTCTGTAATCACCTTACTGGCACCATCACCAAAAGCCGTTATCTGTCAATCCTTAGAACCCAACTACCAGTAATCACGTTAGGTGATTATGATTTCTGCTTCAATGATCACCAATTGTAATTGTAGAACCTTCTTCCACTTAGCCTGGGGTGAGGACATATCCAACTGCCAGTTATTTTTTTACTTGATTTTTATTTTTTGTTTTAAAGAACATTTTTCCTCATCCAAACATCATCTTCCACTTGTCAGGAACCAGGTCGCTGGGGCAGCAGACTCAGCAGAAATGCCTTGGACCCCGTTTCCACAGACATTTCGTTCAGCCCTGCCAGGGATCCCAAGTTGTCAGGCCAGCAAAGATTCAGTCCTTTCAGCATGTCCTAAATCCTCCCATGGGCCCTGGCCAGGTAGGACATGCCTGGAGCGCCTCATCAGGGTGGAATCCAGGAACAGATGCCTGAGCAAACCCATTTGGCTCGTCCTGCTGTGAAGAAGCAGAGGTTCTGCTCTATGCTCCTTCTGAATGATCGAGCTCCACTTTGTTCAATCATATTTAAATGTCCCACTTTAAGATTTTTTTAAGTGCATTCCAACAGCAATTAATTACAGGATTGATATTAAAAGAGAATAGATAATGTTTTTGTGTTTTAGGAAAAATTACTTGAAATTGGAGGATTTTCTTTGCCCTCACTGTAAAGATCTCTCATGGTGTTCTAGTTTGCTGTCGTTGACATACCTGGCACGCAGGATTAGCTCCAAGGAAAGCTAATTCAGAGATGAAACACAAATCATGTTGACTCTAATACAGAACGGGGAAGTCAAAAGAACAAGGTGAATGCCAAAAACGTCTGGCAAACCTAATAATTCATTCCAAGAACCACAGAAAAAAAAGCTGCATGCTCAGATTTTGACATGTAAGACGATGACAGATGGAAGCCGCTTTCAGTTACAAGATAATTTTTCCACTTACACCAGTTTTTTATTTTCTGCTTAAGGTAGACCCAGAACATCTCTTAAAGCCATACAAACCTGGAACATCCAGCAAGAAAGTTCACATATTTCCTGGGCAACATTCTTTGCATCTATTAAAACAACAACATTTGCAACAATTTGTTATTGAGCTTCCAGGGAAGAAATCTAATCATTCACTCTGATGTTTAGTCAGTCCCTGTGAGGTAACACTGATTAATGTGCATTGTGTCTGTAATGAAGGTTGCTGAGAACGCATGCTAAAGCTGCACCATAGTGAATGTGTCAGCTTTCATTTGCCTTTAACAATGCTTCTCATCCCCTGTCTGCATTAGAACAGGATGACATTTTACAAGCCTGGGCAAAGCTTTCAGTAAATTAACTTCTAAATAAAACACATATTCTGAGCTGTTTGTGGTTTATCTTTTTCACCTTTAAGATTAAATTTTTTCACATCAGCAAGCAATCCCAATATTTTTTTGTTTTTTTTTAATTATTATTTTTATAAAGGACCGGACAGGTCCATTTTTGTTCTGATAGTGGATGCCAGACAACCATATTTATTTAAACCCTGTTCTCAGTTTATTCATCTTGCAGAAGCAATTTATCATACTTTTCAAGAGATAGGTCTCAGTCTGACCCTCAGACATTCACAATGAGAAGTCTGACCTGGGTTTTTTAATGTTTCACAGGCTGATTTTTATGAAAAACTGAGTTCAAAGATACAATCGTTTCAAAAAGTGTTTTTTTTTTTCTTTACACTATGACAGTTTTAACAGAAGTTAAAGTTTGAAAAACATAATATTTAACCAACTCAAAAGCAATTTCTACTTAATGATCACAACTCTTTTAAGACCCACTGATGAAAATTGTGTTCTTGGTGCTTTTCTTTTGGAACTTTTTTGATGATGGACACATAAAAAGAACATTAAGCTTAAAATTACATTTCTGAGTAGTTATTTATTCAAAATCACTGAGAATCGGGAGCAGACAAAAAATGCATTTGGACAAAGTTTGTAGCAGTAACACAGAAGTAATGGTCGGCAAGCCACAAGCTCCCTGCTCCATCCAGTTGGAGACGATGAGATCCGTGTTCGTCTTTGTTTTCCATGTCCAAGCTAACATCTGACTCTAAGCTTTCTCATACAGCTCTAAAATTGCTCACCGTTATTGTTGTACCACTAATGTTAGCTTGGAATGTGAGGGTAAGCTTGCGGTAGAGCCTGTAAAGAGATGGGTGATGGGAAGTGGAGATGGGCTTACTCTGTTGAGTTTATCTTCCAAAAGGCTCCAATACTAAAACATTTAAAGCAATCTTAAAAGAAAAGAACGTAACAAACTGTATGGGTAACCCATGTAGTGTAATGTGCTCAGTTTGTACTCTTATCTCGCAGGAAAATAGTTTTTTTTTTGTTACATCCTGCCAATTATTACATTTTGAGTTTGATCTCTTAATGCAGAGGCAAGACTAAATATCTGCAAACCACAGGAAATAAGTATGAAGGGAATATGATGAGAATATCAAGAAAAAAATGCTGTTTTTCTCAGAGAAACCTAGCGGAGCAGTTTATTTGATATCTTACCTTAATGACTTTTTAATCTGTGAAGGAAATCAAGCAGCTTGTGAAAGTAGAGGAAAAACTTCAAATGTCTAAAGCACCAGATTGGAGTGCAAACTCAGGTATTCTAGTTCCCACACAGATGAACCTCACTGAACACATCTAACCTTTGTCCTCGTGCTGATATTTACTCCTTCTGTGACAGGTTCATGAAGAGTGTACTGAGACTATATTCCCTCATGCAGTTAACTTTGTGATTGCCTTCAAAAGAAAATCAAATGAAACCACTACAATCATTTTTGTGTGTTTCTCTCAGACTAAAACTCGTGTTAGCTCTAGTTTCTTTTTTTTGTAAGGTTTTTATGGTTAAATAAGCACACCAACAATACTTGGTTGGGGTTTCAAAAGATTAGGAAATACCTTGGTGGTCAGTACCTTTGAGGATGCTGCTTTCTCCAGTTTTTTTTTCCATCTACACATCAGGCTTTGAGTTCAACTCTGAGTCCTGTCGCCTGCAGAAATGTTCTGATGATGCTGCAGTGCTGGGGTGCATCAAAATGAGAAGGCAGAGTACAGAGGATTTATGGGCAGCCTTGAAGAGTGGTGTCTAGTACCATTGCCATGTAAACACAAAAACCGAGGAGATGGTTCCGGAAGGATGTTAATTTCTGTAAGGAAAAAAACTCAAACTAAGAGTACAGTAACAGTAGAATGGACTGTAGGACCAAGTCTGTGTACAAAACAGTGATGAGTGTGTGGTTTTATTTTTGGGAGCTCAGATCCCTTATAGTATACGGCAAGATGCTAGAAGTAGTCTAGCAGTCTGTGGTGGCAGGTGCACTCTAAAGTGCTGTGGTCTGCAGAGGATGCAATGTTAATGCCAGGAATGCAAACATAATCAAAAAGTAGCAAAAAGCAGAAGAAATAGTTGGATATTCATTGGACAGACTGGAGACAGTGAGGGACAAAAGCTTACTGAAAAAACTCAACTGTCATAGAAAACACATCCCATCTACGATAGTACATGACTGCAGGAGCAGCAGAGTCTATTCACAAACAGACTTTTACAACTCCACTGACACATATGATTTTGATTTGTTTCAGTGGGAGTCTGTTTTCATGTGTTGCAAACACGTTTGTGAGATACAGGTATTATGAGTATACTAACACAGCTAGCGTCAACGTGGCTAATGTGTTGCATGCTACAAACAAGTTCTAATCTAATTGACGGGCTTATCTCTGACTCTTTTGCCTCACTTATTATGCCTTAGTGTGCCCTACAGTGCGAAAAATATGGTAGGGTATTTTTACAAGTTTTGTTTATTCAGTTTATGATGTTTTTTTCAATTAAATTATTAAAATGCATTGCGCTATGTATAGCCAGCCAAACGTGCTGGAATCCAAATTCTGTGCAAAAAGACAAAACTGATGAATGAATGGAACAATAGAATACTTTTTCATTCAAGGAGCAATTGTCTTTCTATGCACAATGAAAACACCTTAAACAGCCACTGTATTTGACATGCCCAAAAGCGATGATGCTTTATATATAACTATGTTCTCTTAACAGGGACAACATTTTTACATGTGTTCTATGGAAGTACTGCTTCAGGGGACAATCCTGGCCTTTCTTGTCCTCACTAAATGACTTCCTGAGGCGATTTCACTCAACAAGAGACCGCAGGTAATCTGTCCAGATTCGCAGAGTGGAATTTAACGTGCCAAACCGTATGACAGCACAAGGACAGGAGAACATTATTCTCGCCCGGAAAGTTTTGGAAAGAAAACAGAAAGAGGCTTCTGGAGCCCAGCTGTCAGGCATGCTGAGCCTCCCGCTGCCTGTGTGTTCTGTTAGCAGAGAGATCTGGCTTTGTCGACAGAGCAAATAACATTTTGTATATTTTTTTTTTCTTTCCTGTCAATGTTTTGCCTCTGTGGCTTTGTTCCTTCTCAGCACAGATGCAGTACACTGGCAAACGAAGCTTGGCTAATTGATGAAGCTAGACATAGGATTATTGGAGGAGCAGAATTCATCCCTGCAAACACGCACTCAACAAGGAAAGTTTTATGACACTTGGAAAGAAATCAATTATGAGTTTTTTTGTGTGTTTGTAAGTCATTGTTGCTCTGCAGTGCAGGAATGATAATCATCTCATTTCTTTGCAACTGATGGGTGCTAAAGTTGCTCCACTGTACCTAAACTTTCCTAAGAGCTGACATCGGTATCTACGGTTCCCTACACTTCTTAGACAGCACTAACAACACAGTTCACAAGCTGAGGCGGTTCGGTCAAAATCATGGCTGTGTCTACCCCCAGTTCAGTTTAGTAACAGTCTTCAGTTCGATAAGTTTTTTTGTTTTTGTTTTTTTTTTGTGGAACATGCAGAACAAAGCCCAACATCAATTAGCTAAGTTCACCAGTCCCCTGTTGGTGTGCCTTTAAGGCAGATGCTTTTCAGGAGCCCTTAATCTTTTCATGAATGCATTTGAAGCCCCTGTGATCAGTGCATGTTTCACAAGCTAATGATTTGTCGTTCTTGATCATTCTGTGAACAACTGATAGAAGAGATAAAAAATTCCTTTAAAAGAAAAAAAAAAAGACAATGCATTTCTGCCTACAGATAATTTGACGATTATTAAAAGCATGCAGGTCAACCTCTCTCTGAGGACTCCCACTTATGAAAGAAATGTCTGTAGTCCGTGGACTATGAAGTAACATTCGAAACTGCACATAAAGAGTCAATTAGTGGAAAGATTTTGTTTGATTGATGCAACAAACTACATGCAATTAAGCTTTGTTTTTATAGGGATATAACTGTAGTGTGCAGGCACACAAAATATTCACCAAAACAGTAGAAAAGACTTTGATTTTTGAATTCGAGCAACTCAACATATCTTCGACAAGATTCTTCTTTTAACATGTCTATGATTGAGTGGGGTTTTTCTCTTCTGTGTTAACAAGTGGGTTGTAGAGAATATGAGGAAGGGCTCAGGAGGACTCACTGCTATAGAAGCATATTTGGAAGAAATCAATCCTTACTTGAACAAAAGTAAAGACAAACATCAAGGTACATGAAAGTTCCCCGTGGAGGCTTTCATCATCATGAGACTCATGTTATTCATTTTTTTAAGTCAGACTAGAATACTGTGCTAATGAGCAATGCTGTCATTTCAGAGTTGATGTCTTGTTTTTTGTTCTCAATTAGTTCTACAAACAATGATCTCTGTTTTAATGGTAATGAAAAAAACAGTTCTGATGCTGATCTATCTATCTATCTATCTATCTATCTATCTATCTATCTATCTATCTATCTATCTATCTATCTATCTATCTATCTATCTATATATCGCCATGTTGGAGCCAGACATCATCAGTAAGCAGTGATTGGTCAGTGTCGGTCTGAGTCTACATTTCTATGTTAATCACTCTCTCCAATCAGGTGTGAGGGTGTAAGATTCTCCCGAATCCATTTTTAGTGGAAGGGATATGGTCTTCTAACATCCCTACCAATCACTGCTTAGTGACAATGTCTGGTGATCAACAAGCATCTGTCAATCTGTTTGATTGACAGATGCTCTTGAGTCCACTTTCAGTGGAAGGGGTATGGCCCTCTGTCAATCAGATGCTTTGAACGACTGACGCAAGATCACATCTTTCTATTGAGGTATCTAGTTAGTCAGTATATAACTTCTAACTTGTGGTTTTGAGAAATGCATTTTCAAGGGAGAATTGGACAGAAAATGAGCATGTTTTCAAGGTCTTGGAGAGACTTCAGCTGTGAGGTCAGTGTGGCTAACAAGATTAGCACACCTGACTGCAGCTGCAGTTGAGCATTAATATTGTTGTGACATCCTGCATAAAAGATCTGACCAGGAATTCAAAAAAGTCAAGGTGGACTGTCCGAATCAGTTAGAAAATTAGCTATAAAGGCTCTTAGCAGTGTGCATCTCTTTGGAGAAAACCAGATGTTGAAATGTCTTCATAGAATGTGCCGGCATAAGCAGCACAAAAGTCTGCAGCTTACTCCTTTCAAATGAATGCTTTCTTAGATGCTAATCAAACTTGTAATATGCTTCAGCTTCATCCTGTTTTTGTAAAAGTCTATTTACTAATTTGCTGCCACAAACGTGTAACACTAAACCTGAAAAACTAAGAATAAGTGTCTCTTTATGACACAGGATCATAAAGATGACAAAGGATCTTCTAATAAAACAACCTGCACTTATTGATTTTCTATATCTGATTACAGTAAATGATCTTTCAGACATAAATGATTTGTTGTTGCCTCTTTTTTCTATTATTTTTTTTATTATTTTTTTTTTTTATTATTTTCTATTTATTCCATCACTGATTCTTTTGATTAAACTATTCTGAAAAAAAAAAGATCATTATTCTCTATTTTTATTATTCTTGCATATGCTCCAATCAAGTCTAAAATAGTGTTGTACTTACATGCAAAGCAGTATGACTTATTGTTACTAAAGGATGTTTAATGACCTGTATTACTGTCAGTACAGTATAAATAACTGATTATTAGTTACGAACCGGTTGATATCTAATGTAAAGTAAATGATGTGGTCAAGTCGGGGTGGGATTATATAAATTCGCTTCCTCCCACTCCCTTTCAAGCAGTCAATCTTCTGGTGTCTAGTTATCATGTTTGACATGACTACTGATGCAAATCTTTGTTGTTGTTGATTGTGTTACACATGTTTTATATATCTTGTCTGCTTGAAATAAACCATTTTCAATTCAATTATATGATCTGAAAGTACATTTGTGTGGCTTTGTATGCTGACCCTTCCACTAAAGTGTAAAGTGAAAAAAAAATGAAAGAAGCATAACTATCTGGTGTTAAAAAAAAAACAAGGTAAAGTCACAATCTATCCTTTAATTTGTCAATCATCTTGTAAATTTGTCAACAGAATGCAGCCATACTTCAACATGATCCAGTAGTCATACATTAATTTGATATAGTAAATTAAAAAAAATCCCATAGAGGATTTTTGCAGAAAATAAAAGACTAAAGTAATCAGAAAAGCCTTCAAAATGGTTCTATGCGTCAAGTAAAACACATTTGAATAAAAAAGTTAATACATTTTGAAATGTATTATTATATATTTTTGATAGACATACAGAAATCAATCATGTCAGTTGAAGATGATGAAGATGTTTTAAGGCATTTATTCTCTTTCTTTTGTCATAATGAAAGTAATAAAAAAAATCGAATTTAACATCTCAGAATAATTAAATGCTTTATTTTGTGCAAACTACAGGTTTTTGATGCCCTGGAAAACTTTTTTATTTATTTATATATATATATATATATATATATTTTTTTTTTTTTACTAAAGTAACCAAAACAGCACTAACACTAAGCAGAATGATCCTCTTGTATGAAGAGAACTGCTGTGTCAAAACAATAAAACAACAACAAGATGTGCTTTAGTGTGAAATTATTTGTGTTCATTATGATCGAACATAATGCTTTGGAACCTTTTTTGGACCATGTTTGGTAAAGTCTTAATGTGGAGCACTTCCCTGGAGAGAAAGCTTTTCCTCACAAAACACAACAGCAAAGGAAACAGAAAAAAAAACAAAAAAAACCCCAGAAACATCTCATGGCATAAATGAAAGGTCAAAACTTAGCTGTAGATGGGTTTTCCAAGTGGACAACTACTCTTTTAACTAAAATGCATGTTTGTTTGTTTGTTAAAGTCACCATCCCAAAACTCCAACCATCATCCTAAAAAGGTGAGAAGTTAAAAGATGTGCATAAGAAAACCTACCAACCAGAACAGACTTGAAATGATACACCTTGTTCAGGGTGTATCTCACCTTTTCCCATCAGTAGCTGGGTTGGCTCCAGCAACCCTCTTAACACTGAAAGAAATTCACTTGGGTTCTGAAGATAGAAGGATGGACACAATGATTCTTCTTGCACAGTAGCATTTGGCTTGAAAAGTAAAAAGTTAAAGGCATGATATTAAAGGTAAAAAAAGTACATGTCAGAGAAAATAGTACATTTTGACATCCTCTAGTTTTTCTGAAAACATGTAATAAAGTACTGTTTTTTTTTGTTTGTTTATTTGTTTTTTAAGAGTGGCTGCACACCATTTTGCTCATGAATGTCACGGCCATCAAGGGATGTATTTGATGGCTACGGGGTGTTTTCAGGCAGGTGGAACATGAGAATGGCACTTCTTCCTAAGTACATGCTTTTCTTTTATCATTTCAGATACACAGAATTTAAAAACATGCCGTTGCTCAACTGCCTAATGGCTTTTCAAGTGCTGACATGCACTTAACTGGCTGGGGTCAGAGGGGCCCCAAGCTAACCCCCAATGAACCTACCAATTCCTTCTTTGCATTTAGATGTGAATCTTCAACTCAAAAACAACATTCGGGAATGGAATTGCATTTGGACCACCAAGAAGTGAAACCATTGATTTGTTTGGGGAATAGGGCCTGCCCTGTCTATTTTCTCTGGAACACTAGTTAACAAATATATTGTGAAGAGTATGATGAAGATTACACGAGCACAAGTAATAGTTTATGACCATATTGACATAATGTTAGATTTTTGTCCATGACATTGCTGGTTTTATTGACCTCTGTCACACTAAACGAATTTTGAACTGTTTGGGCCGGTATCATGTCCAAAATGAGTCCTAGCCATAGGCACAATGAAGAAATTAGTTATGAAGAACCTCTTGTTTCTTTAGATGGCAAGTTGATTGGGGCCTGACTGATTAGCCTTCATCTGTTGCTGTTACTCAGATCAGAAACAAGAAACAAACGGAAAGAACAATGATTCAGAAGAACTCTGCATGCAGATACAGCATCAGCCCTTAAGTGATCAGAAGCTCTATGACGGTATCACTGTACAGGTGATATTTCTCAAATGTCTCAAAATCTAAATACTTCTCTCGCTAAATAGTTACGTGAGTGGGAAAGATACGTTCTCTGTCCCGTTTTATGGTGTCTTTATTTTCTATCTGATGCATACACTTTTAAAGCTGTTTTAGGTATTATTATATATACTGATGACACAACAATTTAAGTTTATTGTTTTTTTGTAATAAAAAATGGGCAGAAGTAAAACTGTCCATTGATAGAGTAAAAGTAGGAAAAGCTTCTGAGTTTAGATTCCTTGGGGTAATTTTTGGATGAAAATGTGTCTTGGAAACCTCATATATTTTAAAAGTAAAGGGGTTAAAAATATTTGTTTTAAATAATGTTAAGTATTAAATAATTTGTAACGTGCTGAGAATGTTAAATTGTTCCATTCTGTTGCCCTATTTTATGTATGGTGTTGAAGTGTGGGGTAATATATATAAATCCAATTTAAAGTCCCCCATTACAATTAAAAAAAAAAAAGGTTAATATTACGAGTTACGGTTAGGGTTAGACCATGGTTCCTGACTGCGGCTGTTTCTGCAGGTCACCGCTATTCTAGGGAACGGATCAAATGTGGAGAAAACATTTCACACCTAGGTGAGTGACAGTAGAATGGGAATTTACGTTTAAAAATAAACACGTGCTGACAAAATTCAGACTTGGACACACTAAAAACACATGCGGGCAATGCAGCAATGTGCATCAGGGCTGCACGTATTACTTGTGGCCGACATGAATTTCCATCACTTCGCATGCTGGAACAACATCAGCCTATCTGGTGATAAAATCTATCAGTGAAGGTGCAGGCTGTTCTCTTGATGGAGGGTACTGCATCCTCTTTAAAATTAACTAAATACAGAAGCCTAATTCTTTCTCCTTCCAGTTCATGAAACCGTTTTTTTCAAAGTGCTGACAGCAAATTATGGAATGTTTATTGAAGTCGCTGTGACCAAGAAATTCAGCCCATTTGTTTCTCAAAGCAAGGCCCTTGGTAAAAGAATGAAAGCTGATATCTCCATGGCCTTTTCATTGAACTGCTACCCTCTACAGCACAGAAGTGGGAAGAAGCCATCTCTTCTCCCGCAGCTGAGCGCCTTGAGCACGCTGGACGGGGCTTGGGCTGTTGTGACATCACAACAGCTCATTAATTTAAGCAGAGCGCTTTGCGACAGTTTGATTGAAAGCGATTAAAAAAGAAGAAATCCTCAGAAATGCAAAAATGAAATGATTTCCTATTACATTTGTTCTCTTTCATAAGAAAAATGCCACACGTCAAAAAACTCAAAAAACATGATTTTCATCGGCGGGGTCTTTGATGTGATTACGTTTACTCCAGAGAAATGTTATTCAAATAACTCATAAAGATGGATATAGGGAACATACATTAAGAGAACATGCATTTACAAAGTTAGGATTTGTTAAAACTTGAAGCCTTAGTAGAACAGCAAACTTTATTTTGCATGCTTAAAGTTAAAAATAGAGAGTTTACCAAAGTTTGTTGTTTTTACTTCAGAAATTGAAAATCACAGGAGGAAATATTAAGTTTCAAGCTGATTGCACTACCTTAAAGCAGACATGTTTTTTTTTTTTTTTGTTGGGGAGAAAAATTTGGAATGCCCAACAGAAAGTTCTAAAAAGTTGTATTAATACATTTCTAGTAACAAAAGAAAAAAATATATAAAAAAGAAATGTGAAGGAATCTGTTGAGTGTGGTTATAGTGTTGCGTGTGGTGGCAGGCGGTAAAGGCCGTCTGGGATTTTCTCTCTTGTTTTTTTCCCCCTTTTTCCTTATGGGGGGCAGAAAATATATAAGAAATATATTCTTCTCACTGCTCCTTTCCAGTCTAAAGATGTTAGGATGTGTACTGAACATGTTAAGGGAATGTGGTAGTCTTCCTGAAACGGACAAATAAACAGTAACAAGAAAAAAAGTAAAGGTATTACTTGACTTTAAGATGTGTTTGATACAAAGCCTTAGAACTGCCTCCACAGGTGGATACAGGCTGTCTGCAGGCAAAAGTGGGCAGACTTGTATGGAGCACGCAGGTGACCCACTCAAAATATTAATGTTGTAGACCGCTGGTGAACCTATAAAGCAAAAATGTTCAGAGTTTTGAACGTTTGAAACGTGCTTGAACATGCATTTCTGAGCCCGGTGCAAACGTAGCATACGACTAAATACATTTTAATCTATCCATCAGTGTGGCGTTTGTGTGCTTTGCTGTCTTTACTGGTATCCTGTCATATTAGTTTATGGTCTTGTGAAGTTTATGTAAATAAGATTCTGTGGTTTGGGGGCTTTAGCCAATGCTGCTGAAGTGTGTGGGACTGGATTTCCAACCGTGTCTTCACAAAGTCAACTTGCTGCAAGCTCACTACGGCTCCCCAGCTTCTCCATTAATTATAATCCTGTCACCATTGTGTCACATACATGGGGAAAGAGGCCTGCCTCTGCTATCACTGTGCAACCTTAAAAATATAAGCGTGGCTGGCATGAGGGAAGAGTGGGCCGGATTCGCTCCCCTTCACTGGCAGGCGATGGCTGCTTTATGCTAATGTAACAACCAGAGGAAAAAACAGTGCGCGGAGAGAGAGACAAAAGAGGAGGAAGGTAAACAAAAAAGAGAGAAAAGAGGAGGAGAGGCTGTGGCGTGAATGCAAGCAAGAGAAGTCAGAGTCTATGCATGCGGGGGCGAACGTGTTTTCATGTCTGGCATTGAAATGCTCCCCACTGATGCTTCTCCCCACGTCATTTCAATTTGGTCAAACAAGTGTTGGGATACCAGTTCAAACGTTTTTCCTCTTAGACCTTCTCAGACTCGTGGATCTGCCGTTCTAAGGTTAATATCTCATAAAGGCAGCTGGAAACACAAGTTACATTCTCATTTTACATTTGTTTTGATTTCTGTCCAAATGTCTTAAACCTGATGATGACAAAAAAGCGAGTTTAGTAATAGTACCATGTGCACTAGCAAGTCACAGCTTGCTCTGCTAAACGAGCTCATGGCGTGCCTTTCATACTCCTGGCTCTCTTTTCCATAGGATGAAAGCATGATCTCACTGCATCTAACCAGCGCTTAATAACATGGAATATGGAAGGCAGAATGCTAAGTGAGCAAAGTGCAGGAGCATGTTATGTTCAGCAGATTCTCGGCAGAGATAAGCTGCTTCAAAATGCAAAAAAAACAGGGATTCCTGTCTTTCAAGGCTTCAGTCTTTCTTCCACTGCCTCAGGAAATGCAGGCAATACAGCATTCACTGGTGAGGCACAAATCACAGCTTCATGTGTGGAATGTTAACATTTTGTTAAAGCAACACAGAACATGTATTGAAAACTCAAAATCAATTGTGACAATTTTAGTGTAAAAAATTTTTTTCTTTAGTAAAAGCCAAAATAATGTGAAGCTCATGATCTTAAAACTATTGACTTTTCCTATCGGAGGATCCTGAATCGTGGTTTTGTCACTGTCTTCAAAGTGGCAAACTGAACTGCACATACAGTATATGTCCATATCTGAGATTTGCCCTGAAGTACAAATCATTTAACACAAAAACATATGAAAGATGGCACACACACAAAAAACATTTAGAAATCAAAACAAAATTCCAGAAACAAAACGTGAAGAAAAGTAATTCAGAAAACAATAGTAATTTACAGAAATCCAAAAAAAGAAACTGAACAAAGGTAGGTATGATGGATGATGCTGATTGCATGATGAGTTTAGAAGAAGAACGCAGAAGGGCGTCTTTCCCGAACTTTTGTAATGAGTTGATTGAGCATTCTCCAAACTTTGGGAGTGGGTGTGGCCAAAAGTAATTTTGAAAGTAGAAATTATGTCTGTTGGAAGATTTTACCATGTCAAAGAACTTCAGGCTGAAAAGGTGAAAAAATGCCAATATTCAATCAGTGATGTCCATTGACATTCCATTACATCTACCTTTTCTGGTTTCCTATTTTGTTAATTTTTTTTTTTTACATTTTATTTTGATTTCTGGAAATTACTTTTGCTTTTCATTTCTTTTTATTTTTTTGTATTTGTGTTTTGTTCTAATTTGGATTTACATTTTGGTTTCTGGAATTTTCTTTTGATTTGAAAAATGTAATGCATTTTATTATTTGTTTTGCTTTTTTTTTAAATTGCCGCTGTGATTTTAATTTGTTTTTGCGTTGAATGATTTGTTGATGCGATTTTAACTTCATGGCCACCGTACAAATCTTTTTGGTTTTTATATAATCAAGTCAATCCTTTAATAGTATATCATTTCGAAAATGTTTTAGAAAGTAGGAGTGATTCTGATTGTAGGCAGTCATACTAAATTTTAGAGAAATTTAGTATATATTATATTTATATATATATATATATATATTATATTTTAGAACATGGTATAGAAAGTATTTTTTTTTTATTTGCATTTTCACTAAAATATTATTCTCTCAAGACATTTTAAGATCAGTTTTAAATACTTTCAGGACATTACTATTGTTACAGGTACTTTTGTGTGTTTTAAGATATTAAAATACTGCAGCGCAACCAAGACTTCATTCTTAAAAAGTTTCATGAACATATAGCTTAGAACTTAGCCAGCCTTGTCTTAATTCCCTCGGGGTGAATATAGCATGGTGACTATTTCCCCTACTTCCTCACATTTTGCCTATATCATTCTCCCTCCATCTTTTCACTGACAATTAAAAATAATCACAGTAAATCAAGTAGGAATACAAGGACACATGCATATTTATGAGTGTGGTAACCTCTCAGTTTTATTCATGACGGATACGAAAAAAAAAATGCAGCAGGCTTTACTCGATGTCAAAGCGACAAAACGTGAATCGCAAACTGGAGGCGTGATCAAGCATAGAGGCGGACCTTTTAACTTTCAACCAAAAGAAATTCAGGGACATTGTTGTCATGGCTACAGAGGACATTGACAGGCTTTTTTGGAGCACTCCACAATCAATGAAACAATGACATTTGCAAATTGAAAATATAAGTTTAAAATACCCCAAAGATGCCAACCTTTCCTCTCTGGATTGATTTTGAATTTTTCCGCCATTTTGCTGTGTTAACTTGTTTTTGTAGAGGAAGAAGTACATACGTTTCATTTGGGTCTTCTGTGTGTACTTTTTGTATTCCTGCATTTTGTTAGATTCTCTTTATAACTTGGTTTCAGGCATCTTGCATCATTCCCACAGTTATAATATGTATGTCTTTCTGTCCAGCATCAATTCAATCTGTCAAACATTGATGATGCAAAGTGGTACATGACAAATACTTTTTTACCTTCTTCAAAGCATACTGCGCTTTAGTTACAGTCCCATTTAACCGCACACATTTGCACACTGATGGCAACTTTGCTGCCATGCAAGGTGCCAGACAGGCCAGAGGGAACAGGGTTCCGTGTCTTGCCCAAATACACTTTGACACATGGCTCGGCAGAGCGGGAACTCAACTTGCAGTCCTTTGATTAGACGTTTGTGCCACTATGCAATATCTTTTTAGGAGAGCACAAAGGTTTTCAAAGAAGTCAAAAGTTTCTATGCAAAAATGTGTCACATGTCCCTTGAACGCTGTGTGAGCCTGAGAAGTCCTGACATTGTTTTTATCATATTTTTTGGAGCATAAATAACATTTTTTGCTCAGTTTGGCCAGGGGTGAGGACTTTAATGTGATTTAAAAAAAATGGCAACAACTGATTGAGGGTATTGTAGGTCAGTATCAGTATTTGCTACTGATAAAAATAAAGAAAAAGAAGCACCACTTATTCTTATGCCAGGCTTGGCGGAATTGTTTCAAAACAACATAGAGGATGAAGAGTTCAATGGGTTTAGTGATTTTAAGTGATCTAAAGAGTTTTGATGACTTGTTGGCATGTTATTTATGTCATGGTTATTGAAATAATTGTTCATATTTTATGCTAATACTAGATTCTAGATGAGATGATTTGCATTTCAAGAAGAAAATGTTTGTTCTTTCCCCCAATAGGAAAACTTTTAGATGATTTTTTTCTTCTATATTATGCATTTTTTGACTGCTGTAAACTATACTAATAATACTCCAGAGCAATTTAAAGTACGAATAATACTGTAATGCTGCTGTGTGTCCATTGCGATCATGTCATTACAGTTACATTATGATGTCAATTATTGGCCTGAGTACTAGCATTTAACATTTAAAACAAAAGTGGTTGAATTAGAAAATTAGATGAACAACTTTTGATTAAGTTTTCATTTGTTTACTCTCATGTTCATTTCATTTTCGTTTATTTATTTATTTTTTCAGATATGTTTAAAGAAGTGCAAAAAGAGGTTGCAATCACTTTTATCATAAACAAAAGTTAAGTTTCACCTTAGGATGAAAAGAGCAGAAACAGTTGTTTGCGCAGTAGAATACATTAAATAACTAGGCCTTTCATCTTTATTTTTTGACAAAATGTTAGTTGGCTGCCTGCAGAACTGGCACATGGGAATCCAGGCTTCATTTCCAAGAGCTTAATCCAGTGTGGGTCCTTGGGCATGACTTTTTGCGCGACTGCCTAACTATGAAACCACAAGGGGGCCCAAGTTAGGGTCTTCCAGTGCCGGTCCCTAGCCCATTTAGAATAAAAGGTTGTGTCAGGAAGAGCATACCGAAAGATGAAGATTTTTAGACAAAATGTTAGGTTAGAAATATTGTAATAAGATTACTTAAATAATAAAAAATAGCATATACTTGTACAGCACTTTTCTACCGTGAAGGCCCAAGGCGCTTGAAATTCAGTCCAGTCACACACTGATGGTGGCTCTGCTGCCAAACACTGGCGCCAACCTTCCACTAGGAGCATTGTAGCGTTCAGTATTTTGCCCAAGGACACTTTGACACATGGGCAGGTGAGGCTGGAATTGAACCTGCAATCTTCAGATCAGAGGTCGACCACCCTACCGCTGCACCATGGCTGCCCCATTCCCCTAAAATCAAACATTTTTTAGCATGGTACAAACCATATACCATGACCTGTAGTTACTTCTAGAACAGATTTAGTCTTTTAGTCAACTGCATATGGCTTGTCCTCTGCATGTTTGCTTGCACCTTTTAAATAGTTTGTGCTTCACGTGTTTAACGGCCGGTGTTGCTTTGCTTCCCCTCATCACAGGTCTGATGCTGATGGATGTGTCTTGCAGGATTACGTGTTAATACGCAGACAGCTTGATTGATTAATTTCCATGCTGATGCCTTCATTTGTAATTACTGTTATATTTTTACATCATTAACACCGGCTCAGTCTGAAGGATAATACATCTATCCACTCCTGCACTGGGTCTAATTGTGTCTCTGAAATGCAAATTCACTGAGATTTTTAAAGGCTGACGTTCCAGAGAGGGATAACGGTAGACCTCCATGTTGCCCGTCACTCTAATGGTTGTTTGTGGTGTGTGTTAAAGAATATTTGCCCTGTGTGAGACCGTTGCTCCAAAGATTATTTTGACAAAGGGGATTATAATGAAGCTTTCTTTGTGCAAAACATCTATCATAGTTTAGAAAAACAAATCCACCCAGAATACACACTTTTAACATATATTAGAGAAAAAGATTGAGAGAATTTGGTGTATTTTTTTTTACAATTTATGTGTAGAGTTGTTGTGATTGTTAGTTTAAGTTTTTAGTGCATCATTTCCAACTTATTTTGTCTTCATTCTTTTGATCAGTAATGTTATGGTCCATTTAACAACTTTAGTTCCTATCCACCAGTGCATGTCTCCAGCATTTGGATCATCTACCACCTGTCCTGTTAAAAAAAATCATCAAACATATTTATACCAAAGACTGGTATTTCTGTATTTTGATGGTCTCTTTTGATGTTAGACCATCTTTTTGACCACAGTTGATGATGATGAAAGATATCCTGAAACGATATAATAATTGGACAAGAATGATTGCATTTTACAAAAACAAATTTTCAAAAACAGTCAGAAAACATAACGGTACACACTGGTTGTGGGATTGCAGGCAGCCAGCAAAGTGCAACCACTTCTGACTGACAATAGCTGTTTTTTTTTTACATTTCCACCACTGATAAAAGGGCCCCAGTTGTTGCTTTAGGCAAGGATCTGGGTCCTTCCCTTTGGTGTTGGACATCTTTACATGAACACCTGACACCCAGATCAATACCACTTGGCTGAAGTGAGCAAGTATCCCATTTGTACACAATAGCATGTGGAAATTTTCTGGTCTCCTTTTTTTCCTCTTTTTTGAGTCCAGTGGTCTTGTGGTGTGTAAGACTGTCTGCTCTAAACATGGCAGTGTTTGATTTTTACTGAATCTTGCTGGGTTGGTGATGTTGCTATTTTCCAAGCATTTTTGCGCTTGTGTTTGAACTAAAACTGAAACCTAACCTGGAAGTACTGGAGTGTCATCATTATGATGACATCATTATCATGTGGTGAAAACCAATAATGGGCAAGCGGATTTGATAAAGTGAAAGATTTTTTAGTGAATTAGATGAAAAAAATTTAATTTCTCATTTCATGCTTGGAAAAATATTAGGGACATGTAAAACTGGCTTTTACTATACACAGGTAGAGCAGTGGTATATTAATTGAAAAGCTTTACTTGTTGCTTTTTGGGTCCTTGGATGGAATACTTCATATTGGCTTTTGGAGTATAGCTTGGACTTAAGTCCAAGCTACACTTAAAGGTAGGCATAGAAAAGGAAATTCTAATATGTTTAACAACCTTTTAATTTTGCTGCCAACGGACAGGAAATAAAAAACACTCTTTCTAACTCTTTGACCGTTTATGCAATATCAACAATTACAAGAGGTTCTGAAGCTGAAGAAGAGGTCGAGTGTTTCCTGTTGATCTTTTATCAGGTTTGCAGACATTGTAGCTGCTGTTTTGGTCCATTCGTCTATATGGGTCTTTTCAAAAGCTATGCAGTTTTGGGTCTGTTGCTGGGTAACACAGGGTGTTACTGGATTTATGCTCGGCTGGAATTATATGACACAAAGTCTTTTATATATCGGAACAGAGCTGTGAAAAAAAAAAAAAAAAGCCTGGAGTAGGAATTGCAAAGATTGGCACCATTTTGACATTTTTCACCAATCCTCTTCCAACTGTGGATACATGCGCTATAATATAGTAACAGTCCAGTGTGAACACCAAATGCTAAAAAAACATGTTGAATGCGGGTTCTTGAACAGGTGTGAAATGGTTGGCGTGTACATCAGTCTTGTTCAGATGCACAATCATGTCCCTAGTGTCTTTAGACACCTTTTAGCTTGAACATGGTGCCGTTGCAGTCCGACTGTTTCAGGGCGTGGTGACATGCACCCAGTTCAGATAGATACCATTGATACAGATAACACATGGAGGATAGAGGAGCTTCTTAAAGAAGGAGATTTGGACCCACAGAAGGTCTGTGAGGGGGACAGAATTCCTGTTTTTTTCTAAGAACAAACATTTATTTTCTACACCATTAGACATTTTTTTTCTATCTCACAATGGGATTTCCTTGATGCTTTTTGTAGTGTTTCTGTGATAGCATTACAGACTTCTCATCTTTTTAAGTGGGATAACTTGCAGAATCAGTGCTTGTTAAATACTTTTTTGCTCCACTGTATCCAACTGGCTGTCAATAAGTCAATATTATTTTCTTAGGTAATGATGGTGATGATTTTTACCACCCCTGATATTATCTTAGATTTATCCCGACTGTCCTACTACGATCAGCATTTTCTGTTCCACTCCAACTTGATGACTCACCAGACAACACGCAGCTTCTTTTAGTGTTGTATCTTACATTTTATACTTTTTCCACTTGAGAAGTATGCCAAAATGATATATTATTCTTAAAAAACCCTTTGTAATCCTCCTTTCACTTTAGTGGACGCTGGCCTTAAGCTACAAACGCCTGGATGTTTCCCTTATTGTGACAAATGCATATTTGTTGTTGCAGATCTAATCCATAACTAATCTCCCACCGGCCTGATATTGCATAAAGGCAGGATTTGCTGTCTGATAGTGCATTGAACTTTCATTGATCAGTGTCAGACACGCCAAGTCAGTTAAGTGAAGTCCAGCATCAGGAAGAAATCCTCATTCTGTGGAGCATCAATATCTCTGCTGTAGAGGAAAAGACATTTTAATGACAGACTAGAGTGTTGAGGCAGGCAGAAATAAGATCATGTTAATAATAGATTTGTTTATTGGCACATCCAAGGTCACTTCTGAAGTGCAACTGTAGAAACTATGCATTAAACAATTCAGAAATTTAAATGAATACCAACATTCAGATATCATAGATCATCTAAAGAGGAGGTCTAAAGGTTAGATCAAGGTATTGTGAGTGAGTTGAGTTAGGGAGTACCACAGACGAGGAACTTTGGTCCTCAAGAGCCACAACCCCGTCTGTTTTCCAGCTCTCTCTAGACTGGTTGATGCTGACTTACTAAATCAGGTGAAAGCACTTGACTCAGCTAATCCGCAACAAGTTATTCAGGGTCAGCTAAAAAACAGGTAGGGTTGAGGCTCTTGAGGACAAGGGTTGGCAAGCCCTGCACTAAAAAAAAGAGTCAAAAAAGATTGGGAGCTTTAAAAATGAAGAGGGTCGAGAGCTAATGAAGCTACTCGAGACTTCTTGTGGATGCCATACTGGGATGAAAGACATCAGACGCTCTTTTTGAAGGATGCGTGTTCGAGCAAACGCTTCTAATGAAAAGTCGATGTAAACATGCATATGTGGGTTTCTGGCTTCCATGTTTAAAACTCTCACATTCGTGTGTCGCTACACAACTTTTTAAGTCAATTTTCGAGCTCTAATAGCAACTGAATCTGCGTTGAAAGTTAAACCAAGTTTAACTTGCACCAATCAAAGACTCTGATTAGGAAGTGGCGTATGGGTAGCGTCTTTTTTAAAAGTGCCACCTGGTTGAAAATCGATCATGAAGGAGACATTATTAACTGCAGTTTGTGCCTGGTCAGAATTACCTAGCAAAAAGTCTTTCATCGGACTAGCTGTAAAAGAAAAAGCCTGGAGCGAGACCGGTGAGTTTCGTACCACTTCAACATTTTGCACCAAGCCTCTTCCAACTGTGGGTACATGCAATAGTATCAGGTAGTGACAGTCAAGTGTGAGCACAACAATCTGAAAAGACGTTCCAGAAAGAGTGGGATTGAAAGAAAATCTGCAAATGAGGTAAGCATTTATGACTTATTTCTAAGAGTCTTGTTTTAGCAGTGTGTAGGCCAAGTAGAATTATTCAAATTGAACTTTTCCAATAACACAACCTTTATTTTTAACCCTATCTTGAACATTTTCTTTATCTGTGTGGCCAACTTTTCCTTATCTTTCCATCCCTATCCAATATACCCACTAAAAGTGTCTCTGTGATCCTTCTACACCACTGCTATTGGGTTTCTGCCTTAGAAAGACAAATGGTTTGAGTTTGTCATGTACAGATGTGCAGTCTCACAGGTGGGAGTAGAGCCAAGAATATAGTGGCTTTTCACAATTTCAGTCTAGCACATTGTAGTGTCTTTGTTGTACCGCACACTTGTTTGGAGGTGGGGGGGGGGTCATTACTCCTAATCTGTCACTGGCTCCATAACCGATGATCCCTTTTCTATCATTTGTTTCACTTGAGTTTTCTTCAAGGTCAGTCTTGATCGGGAAGCTCTCCACCGGGATTCAGATTGCTCCTCCGGCCACTTGAGCTCCCCACAGAGTCTTGATGATGTTGAGCGCCCTCGCATGCATCACGGCTCTCATCTTGCTCCCCTCGTTGGACTGTGCGCTGTTCATCTTTGTGCTTGCCATCATGCCTCTGGGTGATGAAGAAGGGGGCACTTTTTCTGACTCTAAGTGGTGGAGTGTGTAATTGTGAGGCACAAAAAGCCAACAATTTCCACTGGTGGACAGCCTCTTCCTTCGTGCAGCAAATGTCCCCCACATCTTCCGTTTGACCTACATTACTCAAGTTAACATCTCCCTATTCTCCTTATGTATTTAATCACTTAAGTCTACCATTTACCTTCTCTCACATCAGTGACAGTAAAAAGGAATAAAAGCAAACTGTCATTGCTATTATTATTCCTCGTGTAGTATGGGAGGTGAGAGTGCTGGACAGCATAAATCACTGTAGAGTAAGGGTATGCAAAGATGGCAATAAATCCCAACACAAACTGTTTAATACAGTCAATTACCGGCTACACTCACTTCCTTTTGATAGTTAAATGGAGTTCCTGCCCCGTTCTTTCACTGGAATACCAGGCTAGGGCACTGTTTATTGCCCAAAGGAGATCTGTGATGAAAGAAAGCAATCACTCTAATTACCAAGGGAGAAAACGTGTATAAACGCCCACTACCCCTGCAGCTTGAACCTAGAAAATACAGGTCGGTAATTATTAGCCTGATTTTGACATCACCTCCAAATCACCAATTTTTACAGCTTGTGTAGAGAAAGCATGAAATCATCAGATCGAAGTCAGAAAACCGTGTGATGTTTATCAAGGGGGAACAAGTCAAAACTAAAGAGAGAAACAAGCTGCCTGGAAAATCAGTGCAGGGACAGATGCTTTCTTTTCCTTTTCCTTTGCTGGAGGGACGGTAAGCTTGGAAATTGCAATAATTCTGTTTCACTGGAATACTGCACACATAAATGTCACACAATTAGACCTACTGTCTGTTTTTGCAACAGAATTAGAATTCAGTTTGAAGAACATACCTCGTGAAGCCAACTTTTAAGTTTCAATCATCTAACTTTAAGATATGGGGGGAAATTCCTTTTGTCTGTTTTTTATAGAGACTATTCACTTTTAGAGTACTTTCACCATTCTTATTGATCCTAATGATTTATGGATTGATTGACTGGAAAATAAAAACACAACTAATGGATTGTATATGCAGGTAGGAGTACTTTGTGAAATATTTTTTCCCAGCTAAAACGCCTCATAGATACTTCATTGTGTTATTCATTGTATTTTAGATGCTATTTATTATCTGTTGTTGAATCTGTTTGTCTGTCTATCAAGAATTAAACCAAACTGCTTCCTTGAAGGAGAAGCTGGTTTTTTTTGTTACTTTTTTAGTATCTGTGCATACACAAAAAAAAAGACGGCCAGTTGATCTTGTATGAACACACTCTTTTGATGTGTGAGATATATTAGAAATAAATTAGGTCAACTCATCCACTTTTTTTTTTTTTAAGAAAAGCTTTTTAAAAGGGGCTTTTAGCACATAAAACACAATCACTGGACTGCAATAAGTTCAATAACCACTCAGCTGATGCGTCAAGGAAACGTCAACCCTTTCATTTGCATGATGCAAGTTGAACTACCTTTTGTATTCTTTATGACTTTAAACTTCTAGTTTTTCCATTTCTGTTTTTTTTTTTTTTTTTTTTTTTTTTTTTTTAGCAGGAGGCTATTAAGTTTGTTCCAGCATTTAACTGCTACTTAGCAATCAGCTAAACCTTATCTAAATAGAAACAAAAAAAATGACGCACAGTTTATGACGTGCATGCAGCTGTGGCTTCTCAAAATGTATTTATCCATTTGTTTATTTTGAGTGCTCCACTCTGCTCAAATTAGATATAAATAGCCAAGTATCATTTCTCCGAAAAGTGATGTGTAGGTTGTATGTTTGATATTAACACACGCAGTTCATCTTCAAGGGCTAAATGTGCCAGGATCGACTTCACAGAGCCAGAATCTTTCTGTCTGCAGGGAATTCATTTATTAATGTAGCACACAGTGCTGGCTGGTGTTCTAAAATATGGGCCAATTCAGGGTCTTGGTTTTACTGCAACACCAGAGCCAAATGATATTTATCCCCACAGTGTTTGCACCCACAGCCAGCCACACAAGTCTGCTTGCCATCTGGACTATTTACAGTTCAGTAATACTCCATTATGGAAAGCAACTTTGGCCAAGTTAATTAATTCCAACAATAAAAACCTACTATTGTTACACTTGCCTGCATCCTGATAGTGTCAGAGTTTTACAGTGATATTGATATATATATTAAAACTGACCTCTACAACTTCCCGTGACTGCTTTTTATAAGATTGATGCCTTTTATGGGACATCTTGTAAATTCGAGAAGTTGTACAGCAAAGTTTGGCCCTTCTGGTACAAGGAAAGCATACAGATTAACAAATCCATGGTTAAATCCAGCTTTGTCTCCTGCAACCCCCCCTCCAGGCTGAAACCTTCAGCAAAGACTGATGATAAGGGAGCGCATCCTTTTTTGTCTGTGAGTAAAGGCAAACCTGTGTGGATAATGGAATGGCCAGAGCCACTGCTCTCTGCCCTCAGATGAAACCTCAGAGTCATTGGAACAACTTGAAATCACACAATCCCTGCAGTTTTATGTGCTCGTTTGATGGAACAATGTAGGACGTTCTGAAAAAATGAAAGCACAATACCACAAAGGGCTTTCAACCAATCACATAAATCAAGTTTTCCTCAAAAAACTGCAGAATTTAAATAGACAATGTAAACAATAAAATGTACAATTTAGAGGAAAAAGCGTTGAAGTGGGTAATGGATCAGTCACAGCCTTGACTATATAAGAGAACTGGACTCTTTATTGCAAGTTATTCCAATTATAAACTGACTAATCAGACGCCTCAATAAAAGTATGTAGTGCCCTCTGGCCCCAACAACGAACTTTCAAAGCGTTTGATTGACAGATTCTCCCAATCCCACTTTCAGTGGAAGGGGTGTGGCCTTCCAACAAGCTCCTTCCTGTCCTGATTGGCAAAGATGGTTGCCATAAAAATGTTGTTCCAGGCTGACCCATACCAATCACTGCATACTGACATCAACTGGCTCCAGCAGGGCGACGTCTGCATCGTGAAAAGAGAGCGAATGAGTGACTCAATTTGGATGGAGCCGGAAGTTAACAATTTTTATGGGTGAAATCACAGTCGCTCGCTCCAGTTTTCAAATACAGTAAATCATCACAGTAAATACATTTGCTATGTATTGTTTTGTTTTTGTTTAAAAGAATAGAAGGGATTGAGTGGATGATGATAGGTCCTTGCATTTCAGAACAATAATTGGCTAAGCAAACAAAACCACAGTACTTCTGAATATGAAACACAAAAAAAAATGTTTTAAAGTATCAAATGGATATTATTGATAAAGGTAATATTTCCAAATTCATAAATTCAATGCTTTTAAGACTTTTGAATATCCTGCAAGAACCCTGAAAAAAATCAACAGTTAGGTTGCAAGCCCTTAATAACATTTGCTTGTTCTTCCTCTTGTTTAAAAGAGAAACTGAGAACAAATATGTATTTCTTCTGTGTCTATTGAACATGCTAAATACTTTGTTTTATATGGTTAAAAAGAAAAAAACATTTTTTTTTCCAAGTACAAGTTGTGTTTTTTTTTTTTTGGAATAGTTTGGCTTGAGGTGTTACCTATACTTAGGTGTGACTTCTATTTATGTTAAAAAAAAACATAAAAAAAACAGTAACCATTAGGGGACGCTGTTGGTATATGTATGAGTATTTGCTACTGACAGCAATGCACAAGTGCCGCTCAGTTTAAAACCAGGCTTGGTTGACTTGTTCCAAAGCAATACAGATGATGAACAATGAATTTAGTGATTTAAATCTTTTATTTGACTTGTTAACATGTTCTTTATGTTACAGTTATTGAAATAATTGTTGCTCTAATATACCAAACTCCTTCTATGCATCATAAAGCTAAACAGCCATCAATGTGTTATGGTAGTGAAACATCTATTTAGTCTATTCCGTTACTTATTCCATTATTATGATTACCGTATGTCTTCCAATCGTGCCTGTCTATTATTGGCACCTGTTTTCAATAGCCGCTGTTCGTTACTGTTGGAAACCGGTCTCCAACAGTGGCCATGCTTCTTTAAGATCTGCCCATCTTTCGCGGGTCGTACAGACACAGGGAGCGTCTGTGGTATTTCTGATGTGAGACAGTGTAGCGATGATCAAGAAACACTAACTTGATGTAGTGTTTCACTTCGCAGTGGCATACTCCAAAGAACATTCTGGTGATGCATCTGGATGACATTTTGGGGCGGATCCTAAATGTAGCCGAGAATGGCACAAGCCGGTGATATTGAGAAGACGGCTGCAGACAAAAGAAGAAAACAAGTACCTGGTGGAGAATAAACACCTGGGCTAACAAAGGCAGATATTAAACTTTCTTTTTTGTTCCCGTATTTTGTTAGATGCATTTTTCCCAAAAGTGCAGCTTTTACTCCAGTGAGACTTATATCAGATTTGTTTTTCCTCTTTGCTATGCTTTTTCTGCTGCTGTGACTTATAGTCTGAAAAAATACAGTACATGAAAAGAAGACATTATGTTAGGATCTCATTATAAGGTCTTAACATAGAAAAAGTGAAATGAAATACTCTTAGAGCACAAAATAGTTGCTAAGGCTAAAAATGTCAATTCAATAAATCTGTGAAGTGAATACATTTGTAAGGATTAAAGCTTCTGTGTTTTTTTGTCTTTTGCATACAAGGTTGGAAAAACATGCCAGGGAAAAAAAAAAAACTTTAGTTAGTTGATCTGGAAAAATGATTGTAGTGCGTTTTTGAACACAGCTATGTTAAATGACATTTAGATTTCACAAGGTTTTCACATATTTAAACTCTTAACTAAACGATTGATGGTTACCCAAAAAATGGCATTAAGAGAAAAGGTTAAGACAAAGTTTTAATTTTGACTAATTCATCAAAATTTTGCAAAATTTGCAAACTTTGTTCAAAATACATGCTTTTTACAAACAAACGTGAATTGAAGATGCAGTTTTTTTATGTGTACTCCACCAAATGCACTCATTTTGCGTGTGACATAAGGGATTTATTTACTAGAAAAGCCAAAATAATCATTGACAAATTCCCTCTGCATCATTTCCATCAACACCTGATACTTTAAAGTCATCAGTCTGTTGAATCTTTGCTTTGTACAAAATCAACTCATTTGGTACTTCATTACAAGTTCCCACCTGCCCAATAATGCAAACAGCCTGATCCTACAAACAACACATTATGTAACTGTGATTAAACAAAGTACACAGTCAACAAGTTCTGCTGTTATTTGACAAAACCTTAAAACAAACCAGATGGCACGAATGTCTGTCTTTGAATGTGAGCTTTTTTAATGCCAGGCTCAAGGGCATTAGCCTCTTTAAAGTCAACAAACTCCTGAAGAGTTAACAGCGGCTCATGTGACTTCAAACCCCTTTTCAAGAGTAAAGATAATAAAAGACTGCCCAGTCTTAGTTACAATAAAAGTAAGGACATGAATTCAGAAGCAAATACATCAAGGGGAAAAAGGGTAGACGAAATACAAGGAAAAAAGTTTATTTTTTGTAATTTTCTCCAATGATTAGTGGAGCGAGAAGCAGTAGACTGATGCTCTGCAGAAGAAAAGCATCAGCTGCCATAGCTTTGGGGCACCAATGTCCACAAAAATAATGTAAATATATCAAACATACAATATTTGCTGATACTTTTTTGAGAAGAAAAATTTAAACTGCACTAGTATAAACATGAAAAAAACACTAAGATTAATTGTGCATAAATATAAAGTTATATATAATCTGCTCATGGGTGGTCTGAGGTAAAGACATTTGTTACATAAATCTGGAAAACTCAATAACAAATCAATGAATCAATCAATGATCATTGATCAATTGATCAATCCTATGTTTTTTTTTGTTTTTTTTGTATCTTAGGAGCATAATTTCAATGATAGGTGCTTTACTGTAGCAAGACTGAAAAAAGCAAATGTTCGTCAAATGTGAAAACAAAACTAAAGCAAAAAGACAAAAGAGTAAAACTCTTACATTCAACTATTAATTATATATACACTGTTCAAAAACATAAAGGGAACATCTACACAACTCAATGTTATTGCAAGTCAGTCACACTTCTATGTAATCCAATTAGGAAGCAACACTGACTGACAATCAATTTCACATGTTTTTGTGAGAGTGGAATAGACAAGTGGAAATAATAGGTGATAAGCAAGACACCTCTGATAAAGCAGTGGTTCTGCAACTAGTAACCACAGACAACTTCTCCATTTCTGTGTTTTCTGGATAATGTTTTGGTGACTTTTGAATACCAACAGCGTTTTCACTCCAGTACCATGAGACGACGTCTACAACCCACACAAATGGCCCAGGTAGTACAACTCATCCAGGACGGCACATCAAACGAGCTGTGGCAAGTAGGTTTGCTGTGTCTGTCAGCGTAGTGTCCACAGCATGGAGGCGCTACCAGGAGAAAGGGCAGTAAGTACATTAGGAGATGTGGAGGAGGCCACTGAAGAGCAACAACCCTGCATCAGAACAACTATCTCCACCTTTGTGCAAGGAGAAAGAACAGAGGAAAGCTGTTGTGGTGGATGTGGTAATACACAATGATGGCAACATCAGGAGGAGGAACGTAAGGTGAAGGTGACAGTGGTGCCCGTGGTAATTGGAGCACTGGGGACTGTGACCCCCAAACTGGAGGAGTGTCTACAGCAGATCCTTGGAAAGACCTCAGACATCTCAGTCTAGAGCAGAGCAGTGTTAGGAACAGCTAAGATACTCCCAGGCCTCTGGTAGAGGACCCGAGCTTGGAGTGAGGTACCACCCGTGCAGGGTGAGAGGGGCGCTTTTTCTTTTTCACACATATAAAACCTAATTGTCTTCGATAAATTTGAAGTCACATTTAACTCTAATGTGAAGTGCAGAAAAATAGAGAAAAATGGCCTTCAATCGTTTTGGCCGAGTCAAAACCTCAAGTTATTGGTCATAAAGTCAAGTTTTTAAACAGGAGATAACATTTAGAAATAAGCTCTGAAAAAGCGCTTTACATGGAAAAATCATATAGAACTAGAAATTCCTAAGCACAACATTATCCACGTGTTACATAAAGATGAATCTAAGGAGTCCTTTAGTTCTCTGCTCTTTGAAGGAGGGATAAGGCAGAACATCTGAAGGATAAACTCTAAAGATCTTTGGTGTTTAGGTCAGAAAAGTGCAGGGAAAGGCTTAATGTGAACCTTTATAAAGCTGGAGATGTGTCTGCTCAAACTGTTGAGATGATTATGTCTTGAGTTGATATGTCTTGATTTGGGAAGACATCTAGAAAAACTGCTGCTACACAGCATTATTCAAAATAGCTGATATTGAATTGATCATATATGATTAGGATTTGAATATGACATTCTGTTCTATCATTTCTTGCTTGTTTTTTAGATCTCATAGAAGAAATTCTGACATCAAGAGCTTTTACTTTGGTGCCCACCATTGTTTTGCAGGAGCAGTAAATGCTTGAAAGGTGCAGCTAGAGTGCGTAGCAAGTTCTGAAATATGGCCGCCAGAAAGTGATGCGGTTCAGCCAGTTTTACTTCATGATATAAAAAATGCAAAGAAATTGCTAAGGTCTTTTTCTATTTAAGAACCACAATGTATGGCATGTTAGTTATAACAGAGTTAGAAGAATTTCAAAAGTTTGTGTTTTTGTGCATGGTGAGAAAAAAAAACAAAAAAAAACAAGTGCCAAAGAAATTTCCCAGAAGTCTCTACTAAAAACCTGTGTGCATCGATGCTCATTAGTTTGGCGAATATAGACCACAAAGCACTGCATTTAAAAAATCTCTTTATTTGAAAACATTTATTTCAAATACGTTTTTATAAATCCCCCCATGTTTCATCTGCAGAACAGTAGATTCATAAATACTCTCCATAAAATGTTCAATTTTATTTATTAGGTTTTTACTTTAGCAAATTGGTGATGTCATAGTTGCCATTGCTTTTAAAATCCAAATCACTATATAGTCTCACCTTCTATCTCAATGCTCCACTAGAAACTTTAAGTTTTCTTCAAACACATACAGTTTCCCAAAATGCTTTGCTTCAAAAACTTGTTTACCTAAAATCTCAAGAGTCTTTATTATAAAATAAGTTATTTGGTGTGGGAAGTCTTCCTTAAAATAATCTAGTCTACCTAAGCTTCTTAGCAGTTTGTTTAAGCTTGACATGTTCAACAAAGTTATATATCAAACTGGATGTTCAACTGCAGATGACATATGAGCTAATACAAAGTGATGAGACCAAATATAATGCATTTGGGTGGTCTGACCTGTGTGATTTTACATTGTGCCCACTCCCTCAAACAAATCTACTGTTGCTGACTAATGTTGATAAGTGGCCCAGATGACGTTGCTTGTTTGGCTCCTGTATCTGATTAAAAACCACCAGGAAGGCAGATTTCCCTTTTCTCCCCCAGCTGCCTGATCCATACTAAACTCCTGCAAGATTAGAAATATAAAGTGGCTGGCTTAGAGCAGCTCCAGAGCCCTCATCACTTGTGTTTTCATAAGAGTAATTCAGTTATTGATTCTCTGCTCAGAATTGATATGTGGGAGAGGTTTGAGGAGCATGGACAGGATGATCTATAGATGAGGTGAAGAGAAAGGAGATAAGCAGTGGAGTCAGAAAAAACGAGCAGGAAACTGGGTTGTTCAAAAAAATCACCCGCACCGACTGCACCTTTATTTTCAGAAACAAGATGTCAATTTTTTTTTATTATGTAATTGTCTAATGGGACACACGATAGTGCACCTTAACTCTTGAATGATCATAGAATTCATTGAATAAAAATGATTTGGAATCTTTTCCGTGACCAATCTGTAAGTAATAATTTAATTAAGAGCCCTGAATGATAGTTTCTCTGTAGGTACAAAGCTTTATTTATCAAAATCTTATTAAATGAAGATATTGACTAATCTTAGGCTATTCCCAGTCATAACCATGCTTACCCGTTCTTATCAGTAATTATCTATGGGCATCCAGAGCGTTGACGCAAATGCTGGATTATGGATACTGCAATACCAATCAGCAAAGCAGAGAAATACAAAACAGAATGTACAAAAACAGAAATAAAACTATTGAAAACATTGCTAGAATATTATTGTTTTATTAAGACCATGAAATTAGTTTAGAATCTGTGATGAAAACAGCAGATACAGATCGAAAAAATAGAGAAAAGTGATGAGAAGCACCACCAGGTCACACTGTAAAGCAGTGATACACACATCTCCCAGATCTTAAAATGTATGAACGTTTGAATGCAACTCAATGATAACTTATTTTTTCTGCTCACAAACTAGATTTTAGGAAAGAAATTTATATTCTGAAACCTTTATACCTGTACCTGCTGGTCTTACACCAGCATGTGATGTCATTTGATACCTGTTATTTATATGCTTGTTTAGGTTCATTTACCTTTGTAGCCAATATTACATATTTTAATTGAGCTAACTCGTGTAAACGTGTGTAACTAAGTGACTACTTAGTTAGTATTTGATGCAAAAAAGAAACTTCTCACGTGTCATCAGCTTTAAGTTTGAACCTGATTGAACCATTTACCAGTTGGAGGGGCCACGTCACTAGCTGCAGCATCAGCTGACTGTTGTGAAGGGTCAAAACAAAACGTACCTCAATACAGTGTTTAAATCTTCCTTCAAAAGGTACCAGGCTTTTGGTTGTAGCTAACTAACTGGGTTGGAGTTTTATAAAGAAACTACAAAGCTGCTAAATGAGCCGCTAAAGTTCTACAAGCATGTGGGGTAGAAGATTGTCTACTGTATTTTTCGCCCTATATGAAGCAGAAAAATCCCTTTTAGAAAAAAACAGCAGTGTGCCTTATAATACAGAGCGCCTTGAATATGGATTCATTCTGGTTGTGTTTACTGATGTCGAAGTGATTCTAAGAGCTACATGGCGCTCCTATAAAAAAATGGGTATTAGTGTGAATACGCTAATGCAGCTAACGTGAAGCCTTGTCAGACTGTGATTTTTTAACGTGTTACTAAATAGGTTAGGAGTTAGTGTAGTGACAGGCATGTTTGTTTTAGTGGTATCAGTCTGTTTTTTTTTTTTACGTGATGTGAACAAGGTCGGAAGTTACAGGATATTTGAATATGCTAACCTGGCTAATGCTTCTAACGTGGCTAATGTTGACCATGTTACAAACAGAATTCTGTAAACACAGTTAATAAAATCTGACTGATGAACTCATCTCTGACTTTTTTGACTCACTCAATGCACCTTAAATTTGCTGTGCCTTATAAGTGACTAATGTTTGAAAGTAAACTGTTCCTTGCGCCTTATAATCCAATGTGTCCTGAGGTGTGGAAAATACAGCAGTTAAATGGTAAAAATAAAAAAAATAATCCTGATTCAACAGTGCTGCACAGTGTTGTATTGGTTTGCACTCTCACCTTACAGTGAGAAGGCCTTGGTTTGAATCCCGGGGTCTCCTGTATTTGTGGGTTTTGAACTACGGCTTCCTCCCACTGTCCAAAAACAAATGGTCAATTGGTGTCTCTAAATTACCTTTATTGCTAATAGCATCATAGGTGAGCAATGTATGTCATGTGCATGTGTTGAACAGAAAATTGATGATTAAAACTACAGGATCTTTTTACAATGAAATTCGTTACAATTGTGCTTGTTTTTATACTTTTTTAAAAAACACCTTTTTATAAATAAAGTTGATGAGGTTTAAAAGCTTATGCTTCAACCACCTGACAGCAACAAGATAAACCATGCAGCACCTTTGGTTTCATCCTCTTAACCCCATCCTCCTGCCATCCTCCACTCTTTTAATGCATTTTCCCAATGCACTCCTCCCATCCAATCATTTTCACCTATCTTTAGACTTTTCTCGTCCTTCTCTATCTTACGCTCATTCACTCATCCATCTCTCTGTCTTTTTCTCTCTTTTTCCATTCCTTTACCCTGTTCTTCTAAATTGTCATCCATCTATCCGTCCCTCACCTTTTACCTTTACTTCTTAATCATCTACACAGACTTCCTTTCCTTCTGATTTTACATTATCCTCATCTGCTCATCCATTTCCACCTTCCCCTCATCAATTCCTCATCTTCTTCCCTTCATCTTTCCTATCTTCAGGGAATGTATAGGGTTTGAAGTCAGAGCAGATTTGTCAAGTTGTATGATAGACCTCTCCTCATGAAGAGATAAGGAAATGAAAAAAAGGAAGACCGTTTTTGAGTCCTTTTTTTCTGCAAGCTTGACTGTAAGCTTTAATGAAAAAAAATCTTATTTATGGATATGTCTTTTTTATTTCATAATTTTTTTCTAAATTCTATTCAAAATATTTTATAAGGGTTGATGCAAGATACATGTGCTTCATTTGCTGCACTTCACTGATATAAAGCGGCTTGTTTTTATCCATTTTAACATGGCAATTCCTTTAATCTTAGCTAATTGGCACATAAATTGATTTGTTAATATGTATTTTCTAAAAAAAAAAAAAAAAAAAAACGACCAAAACCTTCCATGTTTGCCATGCTTTTATTTGTGTGTGTTAGTGATCGCACTGAAAGTGTGCAGCTCAGAAACACACTGAACCCAGAGCATGGAGAAAGCTTTTAAAGTTGCAGCAGTTAACCTTCCTTAATAATTTATAGCCTGTTTATCAAACACCGATAACAGCTTTTCCTTTCCGTATCTTGTTGTGTCGAACAGATAAATACAATTACAGCACGATAAACTCTGCCATGTCATCATGTTTGCTGTGTGGTGCACTGATCCCCTCACACGCTCCTGGTTAAGTGTATTTCCACTCCACAGGTTCAGTAAAGCACAAAGACGGCAGATAAAGTGTTCAGAAGAGATGCTTCTGATTTGCAATTGATTTCTATAAATGAAACTTTTACCTTTTTTTGTCTTTTTTTACATTGCACATATGAACAAATGGCAGAGTCAAATATCAGCAAGTGTTTAGATGAAGAAAATCAAAAACAGATTTTTTAAGCTTGATTCGTGTATCAGGAAGATTCAAAGATGGAACCACAAGCCTTGTTTTGACTAACAAACAGACTGCATGTTTTTTTTTTTTCCTTTATCCAAAAGCTGTAATGTTTTCCTTGTGTAATGCTGCATTCACACCTGGCATATGGTGTTCGCGCATATTTGCCACTTTCATTTGGAGGCTTGGGGCAACAAGTCAACGTGGTGCAAAACTTGTCACTCTTTCTCCCGGCTTTTTCTTACACAGCTGGTCCAGATGCAGAAGTGAGTGTGAGTGTGTATGGGTGTGCGATTGTGGCCTTACCACAAACTAGTGACCTGTCCAGGGTGCACCCTGCCTTCACCCACAAATTGCCTGAGGTAGACTCTGGCAGCCCCAAAGGGGCAAAACAGGTTTAGAAAATGGATGGATGGTGTGTTTCAATAGGATGAAAATACTTTACTGTCTGGATTCTGTTGAGCAGGGGTTCTAGATTAGGATTTTTTTTTTTTGGGAGGGTTATCGGCCCAACATTTTAAAACAAAAGTAAAAATAAACAAATCAATAAAAACTATTTAAAATAAAGATTTAGTGGTTTACATTTCACATAGAGCAAGTTTCTTCTTGAGTGAGAATCAAGAAGCCATGGCTTTTTCCAGAAAGCATGAGCCATGAGCATACCGCAAAAACAGAATCCTAATAAAGTAAGAAGTTTGTTACAAATCGGCTTATTTTCTGTCTTGCTGGACATACAATCTTATCAAAAAAAAGTTTTTCAATAACATGATGATATTAGTTTGAGAAAATGTGTTTTCTTCTTAAATTAATCCTTCTTGGTGACACCATTTTGCTTATCCAATTGACAGATTTATTTGGATTATTTAAAAAAAAACTGCAAAAGGTTTAATAATTGGGGCCTGTTTTGCACTGCTAAAGGCAAAATTGTGGAATAAAAGTCAATTTCATCTTTATTTACATTTAATCTAAAACTGACATGTCTAAAATTTGCCAGAGTTTTTAAATTCTTCCCGAATGGGCAGAATTCCAGCAGCTCTCATGTACCAAGCTCACAAAACCCCAAAGATTGCTGCAAAAGACGGCTACACAGTGTTGTCTCGACAACCATCCGCACACACCCACTCTCAATTCACCCCCTAAAATCGTGCTTAGTCAGGCTGACCAGCAGATGCCTGCCAACTATACAATATCCACCTGAAATACTCGCCGAGCAGCCACCGAGCCCCACCCCCCCACCATAATCAAAACACTTTGAATTACAAGTTGCTGATAAAGCCCCAATGGCTGTTCGATTCCATTTTCTTCTTTGAGTAACTGGCACACGGCCCTGAAGGCATAGACATTATCAGCTGCTTTAGCAGGACAACAGGAAGCATGGAGTCACATACATCATCCCCTTTATCCTGTTGATACAACAAGACAGATGTCATACAAATGCTGATGACAGAGACTTTGAATAAGTGGTGATATGAGTTAGCATGGGCTGCACGGTGGCGCAGTGGTTAGCGCTCCTGCCTCACAGCAAGAAGGTTCCCGGTTCAAGTCCTGGCTCGGGGACCTTTCTGTGTGGAGTTTGCATGTTCTCTCCGTGCATGCGTGGGTTTTCTCCGGGTACTCCGGCTTCCTCCCACCGTCCAAAAACATGCGTCACATGTTAATTGGTTACTCCAAATTGTCCCTAGGTGTGAATGTGAATGTGAGTGTGTATGGGTGTGTGACTGGCGACCAGTCCAGGGATGTACCCTGCCTTCGCCCATGAGTAGCCAGGTTAGGCTCCGGCAACCCCGTGACCCCGAAAGGGATAAAGCGGATTGGAAAATGAATGAATGAATGAGTTAGCATCAAAACTGAATTTTGCCACAAAACCTGTTTAGTTACAGTGAGGTAAATACATTTTTGAACAGCCTTTGCAAGTTCTCCCACTTAGAAATCATGGAGGGGTTTGAAAATCTGGGTGTGAGTGGGACCGTCCAGTAGTCCCCCCCACAACTCTTTCTAATCAACTCCTACTGCTCTACAGAAACTTAGTCTCCGAAAACAACCAAGGTTTTTAGATTTTGCCAAAAAAAAAACCCAGCAAAATCATCATTGAAAGACCACTGGGAACACTTTTACAATCAATCAAAAGATGATTGGAGCGGGTCTTTGATACCTATGACAACCTTTGTGGTTCTGTTAGGTTCTCTGACATCAAATATGTTTCAACAACACCTCATGGTTTAGTTTGAGAGAACTTTATGAATACAATGTTCTGTTTTTATGTTTTTATTTTATTGTATCTGTATTTTATTGTATCTGAGAAATTGAAATTACAGTTGCAAAACATTTTTTTTAATTAATACCTATTAAAAACAGTTTGCTTTCTACTGTCCTGCTGAGATACAGTAACCAAAAAGGTTCAAATCAAACATAAATGTAATATTGGGACACTTTTTACTTCAATGTTTTTTTTTTACTTTTGTTAAGGGTTTATGTTGTTAAAATAATATACTATAAAATTGCTGTCTAAATCGTTGTATTCCTCCCTTTTTTGTTTCAGATTAGTAAAACAGCTTTGTGTTGCGTGACACTTTGTCTGTTGAGTCAATTTTTTATACTGGGTTGTAATAATTAAAACACACACAACTTGTTTTATCTTTCTTGGAAAGTGTGAAATCGCCTGGTTTTTAGAGATTTGTTGTTGGGTTCTTTTCGACTGTTTTTGTATAGTTTCTGCTTTTTTTCCAGTAATAAAAATTCTTCTTTACTTTAAGCCTCGCCTGGAGTTTCTAAATCACTTATTTTAGTCACTTGTTACAGCTTTTATTGTGTGTTTTTTCCAATTCATGTATTCTTGTTTATTGCTGTGTCCCTCCTGTTACTTTCTGAAAGATTAAATTTGAATTTTCACTGCACCATCTCCTGACTTCCTGCATCTCAGTTATTTGGAAATGTGAGCTCATGATCGGATTTGCTGTCTCTTGGAAGAGCAAAAATGTTGCATTTGGTGTTGATAACTATCCTACTAACTTCCTAATTTCAGACACAATGTTTGACATTCAGCAGTAGACCAAAAGATTGCTAACATGAGTCCCAGCTAAAACGTACTGTGAATCTTCTAACATTTAATCATAAAACGATCAATTTGAATTTAAGATTCTTCAAATCTCCACATTTTAGCTTATAAGATCATTTAAAAAGAAACATAATTATACAGTCTGGGCCCGTGGAGGATTTTAGAGGAGTGACCACATCTGAAGGGTAGTGCAAGTACATTTCTTGCAGTTCCCTTGAAGCTCTTACGGCTACTTCAAGGGACGACATTGAAAATGTAACCTGAAATTCGTAAGACTAATCTATGTTTCCCACACTTAATGACATACGGGTGATCCTGTGGTAGGGTGCGCTTACACAACACTTTAGTCATTAGTTCAGTGTGAGGACTAACTCCTTACTGACCCTGAGCAAGAGCTGGATGCACAGTTGTGACACGTAAGTGCCCATACATGGAGGACATCCTTAGGATGCATGCACCAACTATGTCTAATTTCTAACAGTCAAAGTGCAGCCAAGGAGCCAGCCAGGCACATGTACTTATCATATGGAGAGCAGTCAGGAGCCCCTTGTGCAGTTTACTGGATTTGGGGGTTAGAAAAGAGGAAAAACCGTTGTACACACCTGTGTCTCACCTACTTCACCGTACTTGCTGTTGATAAGTGTTCGCTATGACCTGTCGTCTACAGCATACACATAGACAAAAATGCACATAAACATTTTGGTTGTACTTGATCACCGAGCAGTCAACAACTTTGATATTTTGTGTGGGCCACCTGTGTGCCTAGTACAAGTTTTCCCATTTTTTTTCCCACAAACAGCCCATATTTACCCACAAAGGCGGTTCTGACTAAGACTTTTGGCAGTACCCTGGGGTTGATCAAGAGCACAACATTTCCTCAATTTAGATGCATTGTAAAAAAAAAGCACCCAAGTGTCATCAACAAACCAGATGCTCAGGAACAGGAGGAATGGATTCAATGCCCCCATTTTATGGTGGATCATTCCCCGTTTCAATCGATAAGCTCTAATCAGAGCTGCAGGAATCCGTTATGTCATATAAAAAAAATCCTCCTTTTACAAGAGTGGCAGGACTCCACCAGACAAATTGATCACTGACAAACCGAGCTGGTCATTGCTCTCTCTGAGGAAACATTATTTACAAGCTGTCAGGGCACGATAGTACATGATCCAGTTAAAAAAAGAAGAGCAAGTAAGATTTCCAAAAGAACTGATGCTTTGAAAAAGTACATCCACAGTAGGACACGTTGTAAAAGCTGCTCACACATAGTTAAACTGTTTCATTTATGTGTTTGTGTGTGAAAACCAGCTGCTTCTGTCTCATTTAGTCCCACAATAAATCTTGTTCCTGTTTTCTGATGTTTCCAAACATTGACAGAGTTCTAAGATGAATGTTTGCCATTCTTTATCCTCTGAAAAAGAAATGGTGAAGTATCCAGGTATAAATACTTCCATTCTGAACCACTTCAGTTTATAGTTGAGATGCATGGGTCTGGGTTCCTCCTCCCAAGGTCAATATAAAATAAATATTGTTAATGTATGTACTAGAGTTTGGTCTGAACACAAAATACCTATTTAGTGGTGAGCATTAGAAGCATGACAACGGCAAAAAATCAAAAATCAAATGTTTCTTTGAATAAATGCAGCAATAGTAAAAATGATGACACGATGTCTGAAAGATGACACAAAGGTTTCAAGATAAACACTTCAAGACTGGAAGGCCATTTCCTGAAAAACTGAAGATGAGGCAAACTACAAAGGGTTTAAAAAATATCACCATGGAAATGTTGAATTACATCCCCTCTGAGCATATGGTAACATTTTCACACAGGGAAACTTTAAAGTTTAGTCTGAAATGTAAAGAAGTGACTCTCATCTTGTATTACCATTCACAGAATTGTCTTTTTTATACCCACCAAAAGCAAATATGTCAACTGATTTACCATCAGAAAAAAAGTACTCTATATTTATGAAAAGTATATCTGTTCACACTGCCTTCAGCAATCAACAATGTATCAAAATTTAAAAATACATCAATTCAAACTGCTGTTTCATTGGGTTGAAACCTAGGGGTGTTCTGATGGATTAGTTGCAGTTTAGATCAATTAAAAATGCACCTTACTTATTGAATCCGTATTTATCCGTATATTTAATCTGGAATAAGTATCTGCGTGCCCCGCTGCTCATGAAGCGGAGACGCAGTAGGACCAAGCCCTCTTCACAGAGCAGGACTCCAGATCAGGAGCTCACCCAAAGGTTGCGACATTTCATTTTAAAAATTGAGAGGATTCTTAATTTCTTGACTTCTTTACATTTATCTCAGCGCTGTTTGAAGAGCAGTCAATTATCAACACTCTTTATACTAAATTGGACACGCATTGTCTTTATCCGAACGGAATGCTAAAAGGATACCGTGGCAAAGAGATGAACGTGGCATGAAAGCAGTTAGTGCTCCTCTGAGGAAGCAGGAATACATATTAGCCACAAAGCCCACTGTGCTATCCACCAATAAAAAGACAGGTCCTTTGATGCAACATGCAGAGGGAAAAACAGAGGAAAAGTAATCATTTTTCTGCAGGGGTTGTTTGTATAGCAAGTTAATATTTAAACAGTTTGTGGAATGTTTACCTGAAACACACCAGAAAATTACTGTAGCAAGTTGCCTTGATGCTGTTTCTCATTCACACAGCACACATCTTTTTAACACTCTTTGTCTTTGTTCAAGACACAATGCATGTAAAAGAACTATTCAGAGGAAAGCATGCAAATATGGTTTGTAAAGAAATTGTAAGACTCTGAGTATGACTCATATGAGCATATTTTTAAGGCAACACTAATTTGTAAAATATTGTACTGTTCTTATTTGGAAACTTGGCAGCCTAAATTATTTCCTGCTGGTAATGTTGATAATTTTTGCATGAAATTGGTCACGACTGCACTTCTAAAACAGCCAGAATGAGACACACAAACAGAAGAGGAGAAATTGCAGACTAAGACCAAAAACAAAGCAGTAAGGCATGATTTGATTTTTAATCCTTTACTCGTCAGTAGAAAATCAAAGGCATATTAAACTGAGAATTTTGAAATGAAATCTTGGTTTGAATACCAGGCATCAAGTTTGATGAAGTTTATTTTAATACCAAAAAAAAAGAAGAATTGACACCAACTGGACATCAGTGTCATAAATAAGCAACAAAGACAGTGCAGTTTTGACAGAAGTGCATTTCAACCCCTTAGGTATACCTTAACACGTTTCACAGTTTCACAATGAAATGAACATCTATTACAAACAGTACAACTGTTGTGCACGCACTATGCTTTATTGTTTTTTTCTGCTTAAGATAAAACAGTGTACATACATAGCAATGTAATAAAATGTTACTTAGGATGCTTAATGACCTAAAACAATGTTGGCACAGTATTAACAGCTGATCATAAGTTACAAACCGGATATTGATAAGCAAAGTAAATGGTGCGGCCGAGTCGTGGTGGGATTATATAACTTCGCTTCCTCCCAATCCCTTTTAAGCAATCTATCATTTGATGCCTAACTACCCTATATGTTTGACATGTTTTTTTTTTATGGATTTCAACCTCTGGTGATTGAGTTACTTATGTGCTTTTCTTGCCTTACTGCTTGAAATAAACAGTTTTCCAATCATGAGAAAAAATCCACGAGAACATGTTAAAAACAACAAAAACACAATTTTCATTGTAGTTGATATATTTTTTCCTATAAAAAGTCTTCAATGCTTTATAGAATCTAAATTTCCTGGCCTTTTGTTTTCCTTTGACATACTTGGACAACAGTTCTTTGTTTTTCTTTTTTTCTTTGCACTTTAATTTTCAGAGTTAATAGACTCAAAATATAAAATTAGAACATTTGGAATTGTATCTAACTTGTGATATTCATTTAGTTGTGCAACGTAGGTTCAGTTCAAAGGGTTTTGATCATTTTCTGGGTATCACAATGTGAATGTAATTCAACATTAAAAACAAATAAATAAATTGTCATCTTCCAAAGACGTTGTGGTGTTGCTCATAATTTTACAGTTTCCAACTTTAAGCCAAACAAAGAACATTTTTTGGAGAAAAAAACAGACTACTTTCAACCTGGCCCAGAAAAGGTTACCATAGAAACCTTCCAGTTCTTACTTTGCTGCAGTGTTGTGGGGTGAAGTCAAAAGTAAAAAAAAAAAAAAAAAAAATTAAACAAAAAACCCAGTACTTACTCTGCAGAGAACTTTACATGGCTGTATCGGATGTTTCACTGCTGCACATTCTGCATTTTTATCCCTAAACTCGTCAAAAAAAAAAACTTAACCTCATTAATACAGGGAAGATTTTCTCACATTTGACTTTTTTGCTGATTTTCTTTCTTTTTAAGTTTGAACTGCTTTGTCTTTTATGTCGGGGGGGCTTATTTGAACCACACATTTAAAAAAGGTTGTTTTTTTTAAAGACGAAATAAAACACTTTATGCAGAAAATATTTTGAGAGCTTGAAGAAGTCTAGAGAAAATGCCAGTGCGCAAGTGTTTGTGGGTGGGCAGGTGTGCTAGTGTGACAGCAAATGGTTGTGTGAGCAGACAGATTTGTGTGTCAGACCATATGTGTCTACAATACGACCAGTGTGAGGCAGCCAGCCAAACCGGGGCAGCCCACAGCAGCTGTTTGGAAAAAAACAAGCTAAATGCCACTGCATAGCAAATAAATAATCCATGCCTTTAATTAGCAGCCCCACTACCAGTACCACTTCCTCCTCCACCTCCTCTTGATCTCTTGTCTTTCAAGGGCTGGGGACAGGATTTCGTTTTCAAAGAGAATATAAGAGCAGCCACCTCTTTAGTTCAAGGGTGAGCATAACCAGCAGCTTGGAGCTTGTTATATTTGAAAGCTGGGGTGTGCTCACATCCAGCAGAAGGAAGAAGTGCTGGGGCTGATTCAAAAGCCGGCTAAAGCTTTAAGAAACAGTAAAAAGAGGATAAAAAAGTCTCAGCTGACAGCTTCTTTAGACAGTTTTTTCCCTATGATATGAGCCTCAATCTGCTCATTAGGTGAAATTATGATTAGAAGGAAATTGAATGTCAAGGCAGAGTTTGTTGTAAAATTGTTGCAAATTAGTTGAATGCAAACTAAATAAGCCCCAGTTATAAATAAATAAAAGCCAAATAGAAATAAAATAAAACTTGAACTTTAATGAGCAGACAAAGCTGAAAAAAAGTTCAGAGTTAAAATGGAATCCTCAAGATGTTCATTTTCTCAGCAAACACCAGTTCTACACACATAGGAAAACAAAACGTGGAGAATTACAAACCGGAGAAAAATACCAACTTGCTCTGTTCTTATAAGAGTTATAGGCCTGAACAAATGTGGGATTTTGTTACAAAGTTATGACAAAAGAAGAAGTTATAACAATAAAAATATATGTAAAAGTTTGGTAGAATAGTGTTTAGATGATTATTTTGTCACGTATACTGCAATTAAACTGCTTACCAGGTGAGGTTGTTTCCAAAAAGTAACTTAAGCCTTACTCCTAACTGCCCTAACGGGTGGATGTGGGCTGTTTGCTTGCAAAAAATGGGCAAATTAGGTGGCCTGCATGAAATATCAAGGATGTAGACCATTTAGTGAGCCGGCAGAGCTAAAATGTTAATGCACGTTTCTTTATTAGGGCATATTGTGAACGACAGGTCGTTGCAAACACTTATGCGATGCAAAAGGGCCAGTTAGGGTGAAGTAGGTGGGACACAGGCATGTTTTATTATTTTTTTGACATTTTTTCAACCCTCCAAATCCTGCGTAAAGAACCCATAAGTGAGCACTACTTATGTGCAGCCTGGTTGTGTATATAAGGCAAACAGGGCGCAGTTCATGTTGACATTTTACGGGTGTCTTACAGGCACTTATGTATCACTTGCACACATCACCACTCAACCACACTATTTCTTTACATTAGTTATCGACTTATCATAACTTATGATCAGATATTTATACCATACAGACATTGATTCAGGTCATTAAGCATCCTTAAGTAACAATAAGTCACATTGCTATGTATGTCGATACAACACTATTTTAAACTTGATTGTAGCATATGCAGAAAAAAGAATCAGTGATGTGAAAAAATCTCAAACATAAATCAGTAAAAAAATATATGCAGATTATTTTTTGTCAGAAAAGCCATTTACTTAAATCAGGTATAAAAATCAAAAATATGTGCAGATCACTTTCATTTGAGATCATTAGCCAGTCTAGTCACTCTGGTCATTACTTGTTAATGACTGGAGTGTGCCACAAGGGCACCGTATGACAGCATCACTTCTACGTTATAAAGGTGCAACTTACATCAACCTTTTGAATACTTCATGATACAGTTACTACACGCGTGACCATAGTACTTTCTTATTTCATGACGTCATGGAACAGTAGATTCATGACTTTAAAAACGCGGTTTATTTAGGGCTTCACAACGTATTACAAGTCACCAAGCATTGCAGCAGTTCTAGTAGTCACAAACCACAATTACTTAAACAACACAAATGAAGTACTAATTTTAAAGGAATAACTAAAAAAAAAAAACTCAATTTTTATGCTTGTTTTTTGGAATTGAAACTACTACTGCTACTAATATTATTTGCATTCCATTGTGAGTTATCTTGTATTTTGTTGAAGTCCTTTTTTAAAGAAAAAACATGGGTCAGAGGTACACAGTATAACAAAAAAAACCACAAAAACTGTCTGACTAAAGTTTTTTTGTTACTTTGACAATGATGAATATCCTCTGCCTGGACATAGTTCGGTCTTTCCTTCAGCAGCTGTATAATTAAAATGTGGGCTACTAAGAAAAACAAACAGCAAAATGTTTAGAATTTCATTTCACTTTGCAGCAAAAAATATGGGGCTGCAAGGTGGTGTAGTGGTTAGCACCCTTTCAATCTTTCAACCCTTTCAGATCTTTCTGTGTGGAGTCCGTATGTTGCTGCAGATTTGCTCTATTGGGTTGAGATCTGGTGACCGTGGAGGTCATTAGAGTCCAGTGAACTCATTGTCATGTTCAAGAAAACAGTCTGAGATGATTCCAGCTTTATCACATATAACTTGCTGGAAGTAGCATCAGAAGACTGTGGTTCTAAAGGGATGGACATGGTCAGCAACAATACTCAGGTCGGCTGTGGCATTGGAACCATGCTCAGTTGGTACTAAGGGGTTCAAAGTGTGCCAAGAAAAGATCCTCACACCATTACACCACCACCAGCAGCCTGAACCATTGATACAATGCAGGAAGGATCCATGCATCCATGTTCTTGACGGCAAATTCTGATCCTGCCTTCCCAATGTGGCAACAATGTGACATTTAAAGTCACTTCAATCTCCTTACTTATCCATTCTGATGCTTGTTTTGAAGTGCAGCAGATCACCTGAACCATGTCTAATTGCATTGAGTTGTTCCCATGTAATTGGCTGATTAGAAGTTTGTGTTAACGGGCAGTTGGACAGGTGTGCCTAATAAAGTGACCAGTGAGTAAATGTCGAAACTGTTATCTTTTTAAATTGTTATTCATGGAGGATTTTTGTGAATCATGTAGGGTAAACTGGTGAATCCAAACTTTTTTATTATTTAGCCGTTCAGGAGTGGCAAACATGTCACTTCACCCAGCAGAAGACTGCAGGGTTGCAAACATGTCATAACAGAGATATATGATGCAATCACAGCTTTCTTGCTGAAATGGCAAATTTTAATGGTCTTGGCCAATTTCTTAAATCACTTTGGACCAGATTTTTTTTTTGCTGGACACTGAAGTAAATCAGATGATTGATGAATTCAATTGGAGCTTCTCTAACTTTAGGGTGTAGCAGCTAACCTTTGGAACCTTTGAACATTTTCTCCACTGCCCTTGTTGATATGGACCCACATCACCTGAGACCCACTTCACAAAACTTTTAGAGCAAAAGCAGCGTCAGAGCAGCATTCTAGGAGGCTGCGGGAGAGGAGTTTTGCTATTGTCCTTTTCATTTGTAGAGGCCACCGCTCTGATCTAAAGCTGCTGGTGTTTTGCTCTCCTACCTACCTACCTCTCTACACCTGCCTAAGAACTGTCGTCTTTAATCATCAAGCTGGACAAAACTAAGCATGGATCCCACATCAATCATGACAGCCTCCCTCCTGTTTTACAGATTGCTACTGCTTGAGACCTGAAGCCAGACAGTGACAGATTGACCCCAAGGAACCAGCATCCATCATCTAGCTGAAGAAGAAATGTTGGTTGAACATTTTCAAATGGTCCAAATCCCTTTTTTTATTTGAAAATGTGGTGTGCCATTGTATCCCATAAATCCCTTTTTTTTTTGTAATATGAAGGGATAATCAGAACCAAAAATAAACGTAAACAGCTTTTTGGTTTGTTTGTTTTTATCTATTTATTTGTTTATTTAGTGTCCTGGCCGACCTCATTAGAGCATCAATGTCAAAAGTAATCCAATTGTTTTAACTGCTTGGGTATGTACTCACTGCAAGAAAATATGCTTTAGCGAATAAGTCATGTGACTTGAAAGCTCAGTCACAAACATGTGAAAATAAAGACTATAAACTTATACAAAATATAAACTATAGATGTTTTAGGACTCATCACCACACATTAAATGGACTTTTCTCTTACATGACATGAACCCTTTTACATTTTTCTTTCTTGTTTAAACTCTCAAAGTTCAAACCTCCATATAAAAGCAAATTCATAGATATAATATATTACAAATCCATAGATATAAAATGTATGCTTGCAATGAAAGATTTTATAAAAATTTGGAAGCTGAACGCATCTTAAGCAGGAAACAAAGCAGGGAGGAGATTGATTGACAATTGCCTACAGCCAATCAGCACGCAGAACACAATGCACTGCGAAAAAAAAATCTTTTACGAGCCATTTTTATAAATGTTGTACAACATTTGATTATCTACATAGCAAACACTACAAATAAGGACAAGTGTTACTGTTTAGTTATCAATCTTTCTGTTTTAAACTTTTAGCAGAAACACCATTTAAAAATAAACACTTCTTTGAGTTTTCTAATAAAAAAATAGGAAAAAAAATCTTACATACATAGTGAGAAGTGGTCTGGACCATGACCTGAAAAATCAACATGGACAGCGCTCTAAACAGTGGGTTAAAACACCATCAGATGGGCACTGAGCTCAGCTTTTCAAAGTCCTTCGATCTTTTTTGGGTTAACCTATCAGAAGTTTCAAGCTGGTTCTAGCAGGTTTGTGGAATATAAATTTACTTTTTGGCACCCCATCCATGTATGACCTCTGGGCCTTTATTGATGGTCAAACAGTCCCTGTGGAGCAGCTGACAGCAGCTTGATGCCAGAGAGTTGGGAAAAAAAATCAGGTGCAGACTTTGCAACTTTGTTTTAATCCTTTAAAAAATAACAGGTTTTATTCCTATGATAGTACCAATGCTGCAAAGTCTCCTTGTATTTTTAAAAAACGCTGGAAAACTAAAGGAAACAAGTGAGACTAAAACGCTCTCATACTACATGCACACCGGGCATGTACGGTGCACTGAACGCGGGTTCTTGAACGTGCTTTTAGCATATGGTGTTCACACTGGACAGTTGTCATCTGACACTAGTGCATATACCTACAGTTGGAAGAGGCTTGGTGTGAACTGTCGAAACGATGTATCTCATGAATCTTGATCAAGGCCTTTTCTTTCGCAGCTCGATTTCCATATATGGAAGACTTCTTGTCATATAACTTTTGCCAGGCACAAATTACAATTACTAATTTCTTCTTTATGATCAATTTTCAAACGGAAGTGGTTGCTTGAACACATGTCGTACATTGGTATGAACGTTAAACATTAAAACTTTAACATTGAAAGAACTCAGATTAAGCTTCCTGTTAGATCAGACTTGATAGTTGAGTTAACATTTTGAAAGTGAGATAGATTCTATCAGTAAAATAATTTTGTGGAGGAATGGGATGGCATCTCCCTCACTCTCTTGGGTAACTTTTTTTTTTTGTATACAATAAGTTAAAAAACACAATTCTTTGCAGAAACCAATTTTTTCCACTTAAATTACAATTAATTGTAAACAGGATGGATTTTTCTTCAGTTGGAGTATGAGTTTAGCAGTTTTAAGCTTTACTGACATTTTTTCTGACAGTTACATCCAAAAAAGAATGAGATGTACCTTTACATCGTCTTCTCTGACAATAAAAGCTCCTGTTGCTGTTACTTTTTCCTGAATATTATTTGTCAAATATACTCTGTGTTCTGAACATAGTGGATATTTCGAAGCAAATGTGAAGCCACCAGCACTAAAGACACAGTTAAGCTTGGTCACACAAGAGGATAGTAGCCTGAAGTGAAGCAGCAAATAGCTCATGATTTTAATATGAGTATGCATAGTTATCCTCTATGTTTTCTAGTTCTTACAAGTTTTTCCTTTGCACAGTCCACTCCAGTTTTCCCCTGTCACCCTCAGCAGGAAGTCACCATTTATCAGCCTTTGAGGTTACTTTGACTCGCTAACTCTCATAAAGCTGATTGCTGTGGATAAATATGCACACTTTACCCAGGATTTAATGTTTAGAGTCAAACATTAAAAGAGGTCCTGACCAGTCTAATGTCCTACTTACAGTCCATTGGAGCTGAGTTTTTATAGGTTACCTGAACTTAAACTGAAAGCATCTGTGGTTTATGACCTAAATACTGGAAGTAAGAGGATTCCAAACCAACGAAATTCATCATATAACAGCAAAAACATGTTTCTATATTTTCTACACTATAGGGAGCATTGAGTAAAAGATTCAGAGATAAGTCCGACAGTCAGCGTTCACAGTAATTCTAGAAGTTGTTTGTAACACACTACACCTTAGCTGTGTTAGCATGTTCACAATACCTCTAATTCCCAATATTGTTTGCAACAGGCTAAAAAATCAAAAAACAAAACAGGGATACCACTAAAACAACGTTACTTTGACTACACTAACTCACAGCCTTGTTAGCAACATGTAACATAACAATTCGACACCGCTACACAAAAGCCACGTTAGCATATTCACAAAAACAACCAACCAACCAAGCATTTTGACAAAGTGGACTGTACCTTTTAAAATCACTTCACCATCAGTGAACACAACCAGAATTAATCCATATGCAGCATAAGGTGCGCTGGGTTTAAGCAGCACTGATGTTTTTGAAAAAAAAAAAAAAAAAAGCTAAGGCTTTTAAGTGTGTCTTATACTGCGCAAAATATGGGATTTTTATGTTTAAGTTGAAAAATCTAAAGGAAACATTTAATTATTAAAATTTACATCTTAACAATTAAAAAGAGTAGGTAAAAATAGACAAAATGAAAATTGTTATTTTAGGCTTAGCTTTTAAACAAAACTAAGAGCAGTTGGAGTTTTTTTTTTAAACACATTTCCCTACTGTTGTGAAAACTTATTAAAGTCTTAACTTTATTTTGTGTTTACCATGTCACAGTAAAAATCAATGCCATAGAGAGAGATCATAACAATATTTGTTTCTATGACAACCAGCGGAGCATCACAAAATTTAAACAGTAAAAGTGCAGGGGGCTTTTTTTTGTTTTGTTATTTAGCTTAAGGATAAAACATGATCTTATAGTGGTTCTTCTCTTTGCATTTCACAATCAAAAATGTACCTGTACAAGACACGCATTAGGAAAATTAATTGTCTCAAACAGAAACTTTGTACGCTGTTGGCATTTAAGACATGGTTTTATGGTTTCTCATGTATTTGTTCTTCACTAACAAACTGGTTTTTCAAACAAAAATCAATAAATACCAAAAAAACAGGCAGTGTACTATGAGTTGATGAAGAAACATATGTGTAACAGGTCCTAGTGACAGAAAATAGTGTCAGACTGAACAGATGACTGATCAGACTGTAGGCAGATCCCGTGCTCAGTCAAACACGTTACAAAGGAAAGAGACAAAATGCTAAACCTGTTACCCAGCTTGTTCATGCATCACCGTTTACACGCTCTCACCCCCCCTCGCACAGGCTGCGCGGCTTTGACCCGATGTTGTAATGTGTCCACACAGAATTTTCCTGTGCAGCGAGGCATTATTAGCTTTCAAGTGCCCTCGCTTTCCGTTTGACCTCCAAGCAAATTGGTTTAGATAATATGGATAAACCGACCCCTTTGTGTCCCATCTGACTTTGTTGTAGCTATTCAATCCTGTTTTCAGATCTTGGTAATTATTTTGGGTGAGCACGTTATTGTAGCTGAAAAAACTGAAGGTCAAAACCGCCAGGTTAAGCCTCAACTCCTATAACAACATTTTCGGCCTCTTAGCTAGGGTTTTAAAGATTTAGACAAGCCTCTTGCAAAGTTGAAGTATTGAAAGTATATAAAATCTGGATTGTTTTGAAAGGGTACGCCTATGCCGTTTTGATGATACATTTGTTCTTACAGTCAGCATTAATTTTTGAGGACTGTAAGACCAGAAAAAGAAGTGTTCTAGTAATCTTTGTTGCTGCAGGCTGGATGCCTAAACAATGGCTGAACTGGTGTATGACATAAACAAAATAATAATAGCTTCTGTCTTCACATGCTGTCATGGTTTGGGTTCCACATTGCCAACCTGTACCTGTTTGTGCATGCATACAGCTTCACCCTCATTACTGGGATGTGACTCACCTGTTCTACCTGTCAGAAAATCCTCTGGCACACTGCGTGTCCTCGCCAGACTTTGCCTCAGGACTGTGACATTGTAGCCAATCCTGACTCTGGCCAGCCTGCTTCCTGCCTGTTTGGGGTTTGACGTTGGGTTTTGCCCTCTTCTGTTAGACAGTGAGTTTGACACATTTACCTTGATATTTATGGATTTCATGGATATCAGACACGGTTGCTCATTTGGATACCTCACAGGTGTTTGATGCAACATTTAAAAATCTTAGTCAGTTTTGCTCTACGGGCTCAGCGTGATCTAGGATTTTAAAATGTTGTGCAGGCCACATGCATCCACCCATAAGGACAGTTGTGAACCTCTGGAAATGTTCCTCTCTCCCTGAAAATATTTAGAAAAGTTATTTTATTGTCAGTCATCAGTCCATTTACTCGGTTAAACACATCTATTCCTCTATTTTGTTCATATATTATAAACACATCTATTCATATAAAGTATTATACTTTTTTCCTTCCCTTATTAACAAATTAATAATTAAATCCAAATTTGAACATGAATGGTTGGAAATTTCCTATTTTTTTCCTTTATATGTTTCTGCTGTTTGCTAATAATTCTTTGCAACTGTATTTACTTTATCGTAAATTTAAATTAGCTCAATAGACGTCTGGAAAAGACACCATACTGAAAAGATTGGTGAATTCTCAAACTAAGTAGGTATTGCTTTGGTTTTGCCAGTAAATCCTAAGTTTTGCATGTAAAATGTTTTGCTCCAAACCTTTTTTGAATGCATGATTTGCCCATTTGTTTAGGTCCCCTCTATGTTTTTTTTCTGAAACTCGAGACCAGACATCTTGCACTGCAGTGTTCATCCATGCAAGGAGGCATTTTTGCTTTGCTGTTAGGCTAATTTGCATGCTAGCATAAGGAGACCATCAGCCAGGTTGCTTAGATTGCGTCTCTCATTTCTTTTTTGATAGCCTTTGAAAGATTTAATGGGCTTGCTGACCCAGTTCAAGTACCCGCTTCTTTCAGTTTAATGAAAACCTTAAATGCTTTAATCTCCTCCCTGCCCTCCATCAAGTCTTCACTCTTTGACTTTCCAGTCACTGTGCTCAGAGTAATATCCTCTCCTGCGACGCACCTTCTTTTTTATTCCATCTTGTAAATGTTTGCGACCTTTTTCTTCACACCTTTCCTTTTCCCCAAATTATTCCTGTATCAGTATGGCAGGAGAGAAATGGCAGGCACAGAAGAAGAGGATAGACTGCGTTTAGGAGTATTTCACACTTTTCAACAGCCTGACAGGCCAAAGCTCTTGTCAGAAACCAACAAAGGTGAAAGAATTTGAGTGCAGGGTGTTTGTTACCATTCGCCATTCCAACACAAAGAAATCTTTAAATTTGGAGGAATTCACCCACACAGTTTATCCTGGCCAAGGATTCTGCAATTCTTAAAAAGAGGGAGATTCAAGATGACGTGCTACCAGATCCAATCGATCAAACTGGGTTAATAGCAAAAACTGAAAATTGAAGGAGAGGAGTGTATTGTGCACAATGTCTTCACAAAAGAAACATCCAAATGAGAATTGGTATACCGGCAAAAAAGAGAATATAGACACGCGTAATTAATGTCACTTTTATTTACCACGACTAGTCAGCTCCTATTAAAGTCTATCAGCTCCTAACTAATCTAGAAGCTCAAAGATCGCTGGATGGAGAATGCTGTATGTCGGAATTTTTACCTCTGGCATTCTAAAATAGTCCTCTCAATTGTTTGTGCTTTTAGCCGTAGACATCTCTGTCACTTATTTGTCAAAAGCCTTAAAATGTGTACTTTACTTTGGAAATTAAATTTGTATAGTGCTCATTTTTGGTAGTTTCTGATTGGTTTCTCATAATCGTCAAATGATGGACAAACATCAAATGAACTTAAGCAAAGATGTGATCCTGAATTTTAACTTAGAAGTGGTAGCCTATTTTACCATCATGAAAAAAATGGACTCATCCTTCTAACATGTCATTAAAATGAATAATAAGAATGTACAGTGGAGGAAATAAGTATTTGATCCTTTTGCTCAATTAAAATGAAATTGACAAGTCTGTCATCCTTTAGGAACCGACCATTAGGAGTTCTGTTTCACACAGACCAGTTAGACTCTTCTAGTCAACCTGTCACCTGAGCTAAAGTCACCTGTTTGAACGGATCACCTGTAGAAAAACACCTGTCCACAGTTTCAGTCAGACTCCAAACTCTCCAACATAAAGACTAAAGAGCTTTCAGTGGATTTAAGGGAGAAGATTGTAGACTTGAACAAGACCGGAATGGACTATAAAGCCACCAGCGACAAGCTGGAGGTTAAGGTGACAATTGTTGGTGCAACTGGGCCAAAACACAAGAACATGAACATTAATCCACCTTGAGGTCTGAGGTTCCAAACCAGATCTGACCTGGTGGGGTTTCCATGATCATGAGAACATTGAGATATGGGCCTAAAACAACACGGTAGGAGTTAGTTGATGATCTCAAAGCAGCTCATCGTACCCCTGCTTAAGAAGGCATAAGGCAAACGTGCAGACCCACCTGAAGTTTGAACAGCTTCATGGTTTAGACAATGATTGAGAGTGGGAGCTGTGGTCAGACCAGACCAACATTGAGCTTCTTAACCCCTTCCTGTTTGAAGGAGGAGAAATGCTGCCTATGACCCGAGAACGCTGTCTCCACTGTCAAGCACGAAAGTGGAAACATTATGATTTAGGGGTGTTTTGTCTGCATAGGGCTACTTCACCGGGTGAACGGGGGGAGGGAGGGGGGGGGTAGAGCCATTTACCGTCAAATCCAGAGTGAGAACCTCCTTCTATCCACCAGGAGGCTAAAACTGGGTCTAACAACAGGATCATGACCCAAAACATACAGCAACGACAACCAAGGAATTGCTGAAGAAGAAGCAGATGGAGGTCATGGAGTGGCCCAGACAGTCTCTGGACCTCAGTCCTATAGAAAACCTATGGAGAAAGCTGAAGCTCAGAGCTGCTAAACAACAGCCACCAAATCGGAATGATTAAAAAATATTTTGTAAAGAAGAGTGGACCAAAATTCCTCCTGGTATGTGCAGAAACCTGATCATCAACTATAAAAAGCCTCTGACCTCTGTGCTGATCATAAGGGCGTTGCCACAAAGTCTTCCCAGTAAGAGGGTTGAAATACTTATTTCCCTCAATGAAATGCAAATACATTTATATGAATTTTTCTAAATCAATTTCTCGATTTTCTTTGTGATTTTTGCTGTTCTAATGAAGCTACCATTAGAATGACAGACTGTCAATTTCTTTCAAAACGGGCAAACCTACAAAATCTGAGCTCTGATGCCTAAATTAGCCGACTAATTCTTCCTTGAGATATGGTGACTGAACCAAGTTTGTCAGAAGAGAATAATCTTAGTATTTGCTGAATCACTCTCCAATGTTTTTTTGTTTTCTGGATGCTTCTGCCTGCTTACCGCGGCACTCCCACAATACCGCACTGTGGCCACATCTCCTCTCTGACAGCTTTACAGTTCCATTTTTATTATAGTGGTGACTCCTTACAGCATAGCAGTAAAAATGACAGGTAGAAATAGACTCCAGGTTACTATTCTTTCTCTGATCTTTCTGGCAGGTTTCCACCCCCTTCCATGCATCACAGCTCATCAGCAAAACCCACACTGGCTCGGTATAAAACCTGAAGTCCTCAACCTCCTCTCATACTGCCTGACAGCAGAAAATAAAAATAGAATTCGGTTGGGAGAGGACGCAGAATGGAATACAAATGAGACAAAATTAACAAAAACTGGTAAATATGAAACAAGTTTGCATTAAGTTGAAGTAGTTGATGCTTTTAACAAAAAATAAGAAGTAAAATGGTAATGGAAGCCCAAACGTAACATGTTCATATAACAAAGGAAAATACACTGTTCCAGTTTTAATTTTAAAAACCTTTTTAAAAAAGTTAAAAATAAGTAACAAATACACCGGGCTTGGTGGATTTGTTCACAAGTGTCGCTCTTTTCTCCCAAAAATGCGACTTATCAGCTTTTTCTTCTTTATTATGCATTTTTGGTCTGATTGCAGTTCAAGTGCCATGTAGCTGTTGTTGTAGCATGGTGTGTTTTTGGAGGACAGAGGTGCGTCTGCCTGACCTGCTTGACCTTCAAACATTTTGCGCCGTCATAATGTCACCCAGCTGTCCTACATCAACTGTTTTCCCACGCCACACACTGTATGGGTACACTAAACAATTACACTCATTTCAACTTTTTGTTGCACTAAAAACTTTCAAAAACAACATTTTCCCTCCAATTCTGAAAAGTCAAAGTCAGAGACTTTCTTAGAAGTTTGTTTTTTCCAATAAAATGGTCAAAGAAGTTTTTATTATTACTGATGTATTCATATTTCTGAACTTTTCACATTCAGTTTGAAGTTTACATTAAAAGAGGGTGGAGGGTTTTTTTGTCAGTCTGTGATGTGGAGCACACAGTTTTTCTGGCTGAGTGAATAATTCTGTGCTGCTTCGGAATGTTTTTTTTTTTTTCCTCTATTCTTCCATGTTGGAAAATGCTCTTTCTCCTCAGCTGCCCAATTCCATGCTCAGTATGGGAAAGTATGGCAGGATATAACATTTTTCTGCTCCCGTTCAAAAGATGTTGCGCCATAAATGTTTCAAATCACAAAAAAGTGCAACACTGTACAGAATAGACTTACACTACTATAATTGCATTTAAAACACAGTCTGCTTTAAAAGATTGCACTTTAGAAAATACCGGTATGCCAATCCCTGCATCACGCCGGGTAGGACTTTTTCAAACAGCATGTTGGATCACAATGAGGTTGGTCTTTTATGCATTTAAGCGAGTGTTAAACTTAGAAACCTAAATAGATGAATAAGTTGCAGGTGATTTTACTGACATTTACTGCAGTATAAATTGAGTTATACTGAATTATTTACATTAAGAACAACAAAAACATAATTGATGTTTTGTTTTTATTGCTGCTGAAAACTGCAAGGCTCAACCCAAGCCAAATGATATGTTTTTAAGTAAAGTTTAGCCAGTTAGTTTTTCTTTGCCATAAATTCAAGTGGAGGCCTGATTTCCCTACATAGGCCATTATCATTTCAAGGGGATGTTTTCATCTACTCTTAAAAATCTCATATTTATGAAATGCTCCTGAGTTTGCCAGCAATTTCTGTTTTGATCTTTTTGCCAGTTTTCTTTGTCTGACAGGCAGTGAGATGCTTCAAAAGTTTCTGTTCACGGGAGAATGGTGAATGTTCATGAAACCACTCAGAGCAGATTTTTTTTATTTTATGTTTACTTCGGTGAATTGTAATATTCCAGAAGTTTTTTTTCCCCTTTATTTACTATCATAGTCAAATCATTTTTGTTTAATAACACATTTTAAAACTTTCATTTTTTACTTAAATTGTTTACCCATTACTAAATTAGATACATGTGAGGTAAAGTGTTAACCTGCTAAGTAGATGTGTTAAATCAAAGTCCTGGTCTATTACACTAAACTCAGTAAAAATGGTCGTGACATTAAAGTCCCACTCTGATCATCTGTTGATCCATTTTAAAATTGTTCCCAGTGGTCTTTTAATTATGATTGTGTCGTTTTTTTGGCAAAGTAAAAAAAAAAAAAACTGTCATTTTTCTAGACACATTTTCTTGGACACTTCTAATTCATTAGACATTCACCTCTGATTTGTGTGCGGGACTGTTGGCTAGGAGTAAGCCCAGCCCCACTTCCCGTCACCCATCTGTTTATATGCTAGATCACAGCCCCTTACACCCTCCAACATTACTGGTGCACCAAAAATGACAAGCAATATTGGAGCTTTTTTGAGCCAGATACCAGCTCAGACGAGGAAAATCAGGATGGAGATGGATCTATTTGCTTGCAAGTGGATGCTTTGGAATGGAGAGAAGAAGGAGCTTGTGACCCACCCACTGTATATTCTATGTCACAAATGAGTTCTTTTTCCAACTGCATTTTTTTGTCTACTCGGGATTCACCACAATTTGAATAGAGAAACGCAGAGAAAATGCAATTAATTAATATTAATTAATACTGTGGTCTATATTCACCACTATAGTGGGCAGTGATGCATTCTTGTTTGTTCGCATAAACTTCTTAACATTTTCTAGGGCACTCCATTTTGGAATTATAGATTCAGCCAGCTCTACAAAAATGCTGAACACACCAAGTAGTGAGTTGTAACAACACAATTTATATGGGCTTTTATTTTTAATCACTTCCTATCTCTACTTTATTAACATTTGTTTAAGTAAAGTGACTCTTGCTGAAGTATTGTTTTAGTATTTTACTCAACCAATACTCAAAAGTTGTTGCACACTTCTCTGTTAGACTGATATTTCTGTCAGTTTGGCCTTTGTCTTATTTTTGCAGTGTTGCAAAAGTCTTTAAAGCTTAAATGCGTCTAACTCATTATTATGTTTACAATTCCCACCACTAGTGAAGGAAAAGATTAGATTGACTTAAATCATCTTATCATTGAAATGTTACCAGTCATGATGGTAGCCCTAAGACTCAGATCCAAAGCATCATTACTAGATTTGTTTTGCCTCCCTACTGAGGCATTCTGTGAGAGCTTCCTGAGCCCTTCTAAAACTTATTGTTAGACAGACTTTTTTTCTACATGTTGTACTAAATATCTCCAAAGCTGCTCTGCCTCTAAGCTTATCCTGATATTAGGTCTTCTGTGAGCTTGTCACTTAGTTGTAAACATGAGGGATTTTATTTTAGATCAGAGAAACATTTTGTTTGAATGTGTTTTTCCATGTGCTGCCTCCTGTCTGCAGCTCAGAAGAAGATCAAAACTGCACATGAAGAAAGTTTGTTTTCATCTCTCACATGTGTTGCTGCTTTTGGTTACTCTTCATTACTTGCTGTAAACAGATTCCCAAAGTTTACCGAAAACATATTTGAAGACCGTTCAAAAACCTGTTCAACAAACAGAGAAAAGCTGCTTCCCTAATATTGACCAATTGCTTATTGATTGCCTTGCCAAATTACACCAACAACAAAAGAATATTTTATGCTTAGTACCATTATACTTTCGATGTGAAATATTTAACTTTTTATTTCCGGCATTGTTAACTTAATTTTGGCTTAAATCAGCTGTTTTTATTTGATCAGTTTTCATTTGTGCATGAGATGGTAGAAGGACCAATAGGTGGATTCAATAAAACCTACTTCACTTTGTCCCATCCAGTCAAACTGAAGTCTTGTTGTTGTTCCACATAACAAACTCCAGTCAAAGGCTGACATCAGAGATTTGTATAGGCATGATGATTAAGACACAAAGTTACTCGTGACATTTCAATAAATAAAATAATATATATATATATAAAAAAACACAGCTTCAGGTAAATCCTGAACACACATTTATGGTCAGAATTAAATGTGTCTTGTTTGGTCATTACAGGATGTACTGTAATTATGTGGCTACCTTCTACACCAAAAGACTAGTAAGATTGACCCCAGCTGTCCAGTCTCGGAAAGGTCAAATTTGGTGGACCTGCATCATATATGCGTCTTCTGTCTGAGAGACCAGGTGGTTCACTGAAATACCAGATCGGTCAATTAAAGGAGCATTAATGAGCAGATGGGTTTATGAATAAAAATGATGGAATACTACATTATCAAGTTGAAGTGACCCCTTCCTAAGCACACAGGGCATCTTTTGTGACAGACAAGGCAGCATTTGTTAGGTTGATGTACCATTCTTTGCTAAATGTGAAAGTAAAAATTAAATTTATTAATATGGCATTTTAAACAAAACAAAAAAACATTTGTTAGTAATTTTCTAGCTGGCAAAAACCATGTTTGTAATGAAATTTGGAGTTCAAGAGGGCCTGACTCCATGTTCAGTTAAAATTAGGCAGCAGATTGTTTCTCTTCCAGTCCCAGTTGTCTTCTGTTTAATCTTTGATACACCAACACGCATTATTGCTTCACTTAGGACAAATAATAAAATAACAACAACATATTTTTCGGCTTATGACTGCTGTTGTTTTTAGGCTATCACGATAAAATAAGACACTGCTTATTTCAGCAGCTGAAAAGAGATTTTTGGTATGGTTGTATGCACCTTTACAGACCCATAAATCTGAAACTTATTTACAGTAAGAAACTACAATAACATCACTATTTTCCATGTCAAATTTGAAGTCCAAGAATCACTTACAATATGATTGTGAGCTTTATGATCCAGCATATTTATTGCTTGTTTACAATTTGCTTTTCAACTAGCAAACAGCGTCACGAGTCAACACAAACAAGCCCTTTGAAGTAAAGAAAAGTCACTTTCATAGGTGACTCAGGTGACTTCCAACCCTGTAAGACACATCTTAAAACGGCAATAATCCCCCGTCACTCATCATAGTTGAGCTGCCAAGTGAAAAAGAAAATATATTTAAAAGAAAGTCCTGATAATCCATTAAGACACGCTGAGGAGTCATTCTCTCGCTAGTTCCTGGGGTTGTGTAATCTTTAATCCCATCCTTACCACTCATTTTGCCATCTCCCTCTTTTTTCAAAAAATAATGCTGTGTTATTAAAACTTAAAATGAAACTAAAAGTTTGCTTTATATAGAAGAATAAAAAATGTGCTTTTTTTTTCTTCTAAGATATACAGATTCTTAACAAATACAGGTATTTTCATTAAAACCTTTAGGCTTCATCCATTTAGCACAGATGGTGATGCAACCACAAGAAAAAAAAATGTCACAATATGTTAATCTAGACACAACTGCAAGATGTTGGGCTGCCTTTTCGCTGGACATTTGCTGGGTTGATCCGGTTTTGAAAATGTTGGATAGTGTCTCCATTCTACACATAAGCGGCTGCATGTAAGCTAAGGGCATAGCTCTGTTCCATCTGCAACAACATTTCAGCTTTTGAAGCATGAGCAGCAACACGTTCCTTTGACGATGAGCTACTAAATTAGTTTTAAGCTTCACAGTTGCATCTCTGGCAACATTGAAAGGATTCTTTTTTGCCTTCCACATGGGGAGCCAGGCTGGTCAGTACTCTTGCTTTCTGCCGTCCTCCATGTCTCCCTGTCTTTTCCCACTCTATGACTTCTCACTCAAGGTAGAGGTGCCCGAAACACCACCTTAACATCTGAAAAGGTGGTGTGAGGTTTGCCTGGGGTTTGGAGTCAGGTGCTCTCGGGTGTCCTGAGTCCATGAGTAATGTTTAATGGAAATTGTAGGACTCAACAACAGCAATCTTATTTTAAAGCAGCTCCTTACTGTGTCAGCTCTCTGCTCAGTTTGGAGACTTTTTCCCAGGCTCCTGGTGCTTGGGCTGTGGTGCACTTCTTTTTCTCCTGCCTCTTGATAGCTGGTTTCTCAGGGGTCCCAGACCTTCGATCTGTGGCTACTAGCAGGAGTCTCTGGGTCATGGCTCTTAGAACTTGAAGCCTGTAGCATGATTTGAGAGGTGCAGAGAGATTTTTTCCCCTGCTTTTACATTCAATAACACAACAGTGCATTTTAGGATGCACTACTTTAAGATAGAAAAGTTGTGTCCTGCTTCCTCCATATTGTACCTTTTTTCTTGTGTGGTGTTACAGTTTTTGTTGCTGCTTGAGCTATTTTACTGTCAAACTAACAAAACAAAACTGTATTATGACTTTCCCATGGGCAAAATTGCATGGTATGTTCAAAAAGTATATAGCTTAATAAAACAGCAGAGAATGAAAAATAGAAAATGAAAAAAATACAATTTAGAAGTGCAAAATTGACCTCGTACTTTGCTGTAAATGAGAAGTGGACTGAGCAAGCATGATGTCACCCATAGAATATGACTTGCTTCTGGTTCCAACAAAATGAAGTCAATTCAGTCTCCATTTGGGATGCCGATGTCACAATATCGGAACCAGAATTCTTCAGTAAGCAGTGATTGGTCCAAGTTGATTTGAGTTCACATATCTGTGGCAACCACTCTGGCCAATCAGAAGTGAGCTTGTTGGAAGACCACACCCTTACCACTTCAAAGTGGGTTTGGGAGAATCTGTCAATCAATCAAATGCTTTGAGACAACACACTTTGATTGAGGCATCTAATTGGTCAACTTAAAACTTGAATAACTTGCACTACAGACAAAATATCATGAAGATTAGGATTAGCAGGACCATGTTAAAAACATGTATCAGGGCAAGAATTGCTATTCTGACAAATATAATCACTGAGTAATAGCTGTTTTTTGGAACCAGTGGGTACTTTCTATTTGGAACATGAGGGAAGAGGGGTCACTCTGTTCCATTCGCTCATACAATCAATGATGTTGAAAATGGTTTACAGTATCTCTCCACTCTTCTTTGTGCAGTTCATTTATTTTTCTTTTCTGAGCAGGATGGCTTAGCATTTCCAGGATGCTCCGCTCACTTACATGTTGCTCCTTTGAGCAGTCACAGCTGCCTGCACCTTATGAAATAAATTAGGGAGGTTTTCATGGGTCCTCAGTGTCAATGTTGATGTTTTCTCTGTAGTCGTTTTGGGATTATTTTAAGGGTTTTCTAATCTTGTTTTACAGTGTTCCCTTTTTTATCGCTGGAGTTACGTTCTAAAAGTAACCCGCGAAGTACAACTACAGCTGTTTTAAGGCTTAATAGACTTTTCTCAGACAGGCATTCTTGTTTCTCTCATGTTTAAGCTCTTAGGTTCAAAATTTTACAGAAAAATAAGTCATTTTTTTCTGTACAGAAAACATGGCACAGAGGAGATTGATTGACAAGGTCTACAGCCTATCAGTATGTAAAACACAGTAGAAAAAAAACAAGCAAGATAAAATCCATGAACCAGCGACACCGTGTAAGGTGGACCACGATGTAACGCGGTAATATCGTATATTAATCTGGGTTTCTTCTCGCCCTAACAAATGAATAAACAAGAACAGTAGGCTTCTTAACAAGAAAATCATTAAACTAAATACAAAATAACAACATATTTGCCAAAAATGCAGAATTCAGGTTGGTTGGTGCAAAGAAAAACAATATCTTTGCTTTAAGTAGCTGATTTAGTTCATCCCTGCTGTTTTACTCTTCTGCATTGTGAATTGTTTTCTCCAAAGAGTCTGATGTTGATGCAGTGCACATCTCCTTGCCAATACGAGCGTGAGACTTGTTTTCTCACCTCTATCTGTTTCTTCATGTTTTTGTGTCTGCCTATTCGAGCTCATGCTCACACACAGATCAAATCTTTGAGCAAAGCATAGCTGACCAATTACTGCAGCTTAAAAATGAAAAGCAATAATTGCTCTGGCTCTTGTCTTTTGGTCCAAAGAGGCAGCTTTAAGAGCTGCTTCGTGACTGACTCGTACAAAAGGGACAAAGAAAATGTATTTATTTTACCCAGGGTAAAGTCAATCTAAACCCGATTCCTTTGGTAGAGGCTGCTTTAAAACCACAATTTCCATCCTTTTGGTGACATCAAGGAAAAGTATTTGTTTTTCAGGAGCAGACAGAGGGTTCTTTTGTTGCTTTACTGATATGTAGTTGAAGAGACACGTCTCACATTGTTTCACTTTTACAAAGAGCATGGAGCATGCATAGCAGGAAAAGTCTAATTTAGAATAGGTTTATAACACCCACAAGCCTGTGACTGTTCTAGTAGTCCTTTTTCGTCATTTTTGTGAAGCAGCATCAACATTTAACCAAAGATCTGTGGCTTCTACCATAAAACTACAAATCTGTAGATGTTTGTGGAAAAATTGTAAACTCCTGCGAAGATCGTCCATTATTTGTCATGTGCTGCTAAAGCGCAGGAAAATGCATCTCAAAAAGGATATCAGTGCCTCAGAAAACTTTTGACAAATTATAATGCAGATCCCATCGGTCTTTGCAGCTTTAACAGACAGAGACAAACTGAAGCTCCAAAGAAACTATTCTAAGGTGAAATTTAATATTTTACCACACCAAAACTATTATAAATGTGTTTTAGAAGGAGGACATGAGGGTGGTTGGTGTCAGTGGAGGATGCAGAGAATAGGGTTTGATGGAGATGGATGAGTTGCCGTGGCGACCCATGAAGGTAGAAGCCAAAAAGTGTTGAGGACAAAGAAGAAGAATGGAATTAATAAAACTTGAAAGTTTGCAATAAAACAGCAAGGCTTTTGTGGCCAAATCTCCAGCCATGCCTTCCATATACTCCCAAAAAACATCCTTCTTCATGTCAAGTCATTTCTTCCTAAACTTGTCATGTTTTCCACCAAAAAAAAAAAAAAAAAAGCAAAAACCAAAAAAAACCACACAATAAATCAATTGGCTCATCAGACCATTTTGCACTTTACATTTACAATTTTAGATAAAGGTGAATGCATTGTGCTTAAAAATGTATAAACCACACAGATACTGTTAAGTTTACCATTGAAACAAGTAAAACGGTAGAGGTGTTACTACAATTGAAAAAGATAGGAACTTCAGTTAGCTTACTTAAAAAAAACCTTTTAAATCATTTGACTGTACTGCATGTTTAGCTAGGTAAATGTAATGCTTGTACATGCTTTTGCTACAAATAAACTTGGGTTTATAAAGGTTTTAAAGACCATTCTTTCTTTTTTTTAAGCCTGTTTTATCCCTGACGGGGACAAGTATTTCTAGTAAATTATATTTAATGTACATCATATACTAATAGTAAATTATATTATTAGCACATTCTTTTTACAGTACATCCTTTATGTAGCTTATTCTATTTATAGTATATCCTTTATACAATGAAGTCTATTCATAGTAAATTCAATTTATGGCACATTCTATTTAAAGCGCTTCCTATTTTAGTATATTCTATTTATAGCACATCCTTATTATGGCACATCCCATTTAAAGCACATTCTATTTATAGGACATTTTAATTATAGTATATGCCATTTTTTAATACATTCTTCTTTTACTACATCCTCTTCATAGTGTATTATATTCATATTTCATACTATTCATAGTTTATCCTATTTATAAAATATACTATTTATAGCACAATCTATCTATAGTAGATTCTATTAATATTAAATTCCTTTTATAGTACTTTTCTGTAAGTTTTATTTATAATATATTCTATACATCCCACTGTGCAAAGTTATGTTGTAAAAACGTCCAATACACATCGCCTTCATGTTCGGGTGCTGGTCCCCTTAGGGTGCAGAACATGACGCCAGGCTATTTTTTTTTTTTTTTCGATGCCTGGCTAACGTCCAGGATGGAAGTACACGTGATTTTTGATAGGGCCTTTTTGTAGTTCAAATTTGGTTGATGAAAAAGTTTATTCTTTGTCAAATTTGAACTTTGTTTAAACATAATTTTGTACTGGTCTCTGTGCATGTCATTTCAGAAGCTGCCTTGTGTTCCATTGAATTTACCTAGAGCTTCCTTCCAGGCACGTGCACATGTGCACCTTTTTGCCTCATCTTAAAAAGTGCTCAAGTGCCCTCTGTTTTTTTTAAATTATTTTTATTAAATTATTTTTAATAAATTCCAGTTAGAGATACGAGAAAAAAACTTTGGTACAAAACTCCCCCAGTATTCTATTGTAATAAACGTGAAAGTACCCACTGGTTCCATAAATGTGATTACCAGTAAGGAGTCAGTTTCTACTTTTGTTTGATGTCTGTGCACGGCGCAACAATTCAACAACGCAAATCGTGCGGGGACAGGAGTTTGGGTACATAGGTAATTTTTCAAAATAAAATAACCAAATTTATAGTAAGTTCATCGCTTCCTTACTACAGGTCTAAAACTAAATTGATCAATTTAATGTAACATTTTCTTATTAGAATTGCCTTCTTTAAATTCTTTATCATTCACTTTCTATTTTTTGTATTAAAACCTTTCCAATCACAACAAAAGCCTGTGTTTTGAGGATAAGATGCAAAGGAGAGTTTAGCTGGCTGTGAATCCCAACACAGAACAAGTCACATTAAGACCAGCTATCAGGAACCAGCGGTGTAGGACCCCAAAGGAAACTGGGCTTGTTGACAGAAACTAAAACAATTAAGAAATAAACTTCAAAAAACTATGGAGAAACAAAAAGGGCATAAAGTAGATGACAATGTAGAAGTGAAAACCAGATACTTAAATACACTGAGGACAATTAACAAAAATGAACAAGGCTGTGGATGGTCAACATGAACCTGAAGTGACTGACAGGAGACAGAACCCTAAATAATTTCAGCATTTTGGGGATACAGTTTAAATGAAATCTGTGTTTAAAATATTATCATATGTATTAAACTTGAGTCATGATGACTATCTGCAGCACAATGCTAAAATAAAGTCTCCAATGCTTAATTGTTTCGGATGTCTTACAGGTCTTTGATAAAATGAACAAACTAATGTTGACAGTCATTTGTTTACATTTAAAAAGGACAATTGTATGTCTTTCACCTGCACAGGTGTCATAGCTGAGTAGTGATCTAGTAGATTCATCTGTTCATCTTGTTTCCTTTTCCAACTTTGAGCCCCTGCCCGTCTATGATCCTGTGCACGTCCCTGCTTCCTTTGTAGAGGTAACATTTAATCAAATCACAATGCATACTCATTTTCAGTCATTAATGGTATTAAATACACAACAAGAATTAAAGCAGTAAAAACAAAATGAATAAACTAACATAGGAATACAAAACAGCTCCGGGTTTCTTCACATCCAATAAAAAGCAGCTCAAGGATCTCCACCTCTTCTTCTCTGCTTGTGCTTCAGATACTCTGCAGCATGCATCCTTACAAGGTCCTCTGTTAAACTTAATGGCTCTTTCTGCAAACGTAGAAAAAGACAAGTTACTAAAAATATGCAATTATAATCAGCAGTCATTCACAAACCCTGCGTATTTGTAAGTAAAAATATGTTGCTGTCAACCTGTAAAACTGATATAGCTTCACTTCTGTCCCTTTCAAGTTGGAGACCCCAGTATTAGGGCCTTTGGTAATAAAGTTAGTTGCTCTTCTTAAGCTTAGATTCCTCACATATTCTTTCTGCTATTTTAGCACATTCGATAAACACAGTGGTATTTTCTGTTTGGGTTCAGACGTGCTGCCGTAGTGAAGCTTAGTGAAGCATAAATGACACAAATGTATGATTTCCTTGAAGGGGAAATCAAAACTCGTACATTGTAAGAAGACAAAATAAATGGTACATGACAATTTAAAATAAAATACTAAAGCAATAACTGAAATAAATCCACTTTGAATGAAACTTCATCAGCAGTATCTAACATTACAGAGCCGGAGTTGAGCTGAACGCCCCCTCCCCTCCTCATGAGAGCACTGCATCTTTACTGTCCATGATACAAGAATCTGAAACATAGTGCTTTTAGGCTGTTTTTGTTAGAATGTCATATAAAAATGAATTGCCTGAGGAAGAATTAGGAAAATAGTACATTTTCTGTCAATCTGCAGCCCTCCAGTAAATCTGTCTTTGTTTTTTCACCATGTTTTAATTTGAGCTTACAGTCAAATGACATTAAAGACGTCTGCATACTATTTGTAAATGATTTTTATGGGATTTTCTTGAAAAATCAGAAAATACTTACATTTTATTTTTGGTTATATTGCCCAGCTCTACGTACATTGTACATCATATTTGTAGTGCATTGTGTTTATTGTACAGACTTTTGATAGTGCATTTTATTTTCAGCACATCCTATCGATAGTACATTCTACTTATAAAACTTTATCTATGTAGTACATTCCATTTATAATGCATCCTATTTTTAGTACATTATTGTTTTTTGTTCATCCTATCTAAATTTTACTGGTATTTTATGTTTTCTTCATTCACTGCAGTTTCATGTTTTAAGACTGCCCTACGCTTTGAACTGTGTTAAATTGTTTTCCAAAATAAATGATTTTTTTTTTTTACTTTAATCTTGACAAAAAGAAGACAGTGAAAAACACTGAAAACAGAAATCTGCAGACCATTTGGATTTGGGCAAATATTCAAATAAAAGCATTTTTTACAGCAGCCTTAAAGCAAAGTGACAGGAACGAGCAGATGATGTCAAAACTGCCCAATTTTTTTCCCTGTAAAAATGTTGGAGATTAATTGCTAAGACTCTCCAGAAGGTGCTCATTTGGTGAGAGCAAGGGTCAGACAGTGGCAGCGTTTGGTCATACTGAAGAGAAGGGAATGGTGACTGGAATTATTTGAAAAACTGATCGACTGCAGACGGACACTGCTGTGGAGATTTAAAAAGAAATAAAATAAACTGGTGGCATTTGTGCATTCACTCAAAATCTATAAATATCTATGCATGGATGGATGCATACAAATGTGATAAACAGTCCTGACGTCTTTTAATTTTCAAATTTGCATTAAGACTTACTGGTAGTGGACTAAAAGAAACAGATTAAAACTGTATTACTTTTGCAGGGCAGTGAAATGACTCCATTAGAAGTTTCAAAGCCACCCTTGCTTTGTGGAGCTACCCCCAGGCGGCCATCTTTAAGAGATTTGTCAGGTACAGTCTGATCTTTAAACTCTGCTGCAGACACTTGTGGGACATCTGCCACAGCAGGAACAGGAACATCCTAGTTTATTATGGCGCTGGAATATTCACATGAAAGACTTCAACTTTAATGTGGTCTGTGTTTCAAGAAAAATGTTTCTGTTGCAGAGGCACTTGTAGGTGAATTTGACAGATGGAGGATGAGTATGAGGAAACATAAGCACTTACTGCCTTCAGATCATTTGTCCTTTATATCTCACTCACTCCAAACCCGTTATTATGATAAATCTATCAGTTATTAATGGTTAAATGTCCAAACAGCAGCTAACACCAGATTGTAAAGAATTTGACTGTGAGTGTTAAGTAAAGTAATACATCCTTGATCATTTTTTTTAACATATTTTATATCAACTACTAACTGTAATCACGTTGGCTCTAGAAATATTGGCTTCTTAAAATCCACATAATTTGGGCCATAATTGACAAAAAATATGTGTTACCAAATATTTGTTTTGATCTTTTTCATCCTTGCCACCTCTCACATCTCAGTCAAAACAGAGAGATTTCTTGGCTTTATACTGTTGTCTGGCGCAGTGACATCCCAGGAGCCACTTTGTTCTCGTGACACAAACAGAAATGTCATTAGATGAGCCAGCAACCCACACAGGTGCTGCTACTGACATTATTATAGTGCTGAGTGAATGAAGACATTTTGCTGTGGTCCTTGTTGATTTTTCCTAACCAATTTTTATGTTGTCACGTTGAAAGTTTCGATGAAGTTTAGAGTTTAAAACAACCAGTGCCTTTAATTATGCTGGTTTTGACTGCTAGCTGTTGGACCATGACATACTTTTAACATTTTTGGATTCTGAGTTATTGTTTCTACCAATAATATTTCTCTTTCTTGTAGTTTTTCAAGTGTTTAAGGTTTTAGGTAAATCTTACTTTTTAACTGGACCACTTAAGGCGAGTTTGTTGTTGTTGTTTAATATTTCCTCCTCTAAAGCAGGGATTTTCCACTAACATATTTTCCCAATTATAAGGTTTACCTAACAGCATAAAGTTGGATTTGTGCAAAAGTCACGTGACATTCGAGGACACCATTAATCTGCAATTACATAACCCAAATTACATGTACAATTTTTTTGCTTCTCAATAAATCAACCAATCAGCAGCCTTTCAGTGTCACCTGCTCAATGCACTGCTTGGACCAGCCAATCAGATGCATTATGTCCATTCCAGGAAACAAAACAAAACAAGCAGCAACAACAAAAAAAGTGTCTTCACCCTACATTTTAGATGTCTTTCTCCATTTCATCTTGTCTCTTCTGTATAGAATAAAGACACCATATATCATTTTTTTGTTTTATTTTTCCTGACGTGGACATCATCCATCCGACTGGCCGGTCCAATCCACAGATTAGGGGACAGTGTAATGCTGCAGACTGTTTGATTTCTCGAGAAGCAAAAGAACTGTACTTGTACCATGGGATTTGTCATTGTGTAGATTAATGTAAAGAACTTGTTTGCAACACGCTACACGTTAGCCACATTAGAAGCGTTTGCTGAGTATGCGTATTCCCAATACCTGTAACTTGCAGCCCTGTTTGCAACACGCAGATAACAGACTAACACGGCTAAAACAAATGTTACAAAAAAAAAAAAACACCCAACCTTCTCTGCAGCAGAATTAATCCAAATGCCTTGATAATAAGGTGCACTGTTGATTTTAATACTTTTGCCAGAAATCTAACTTCATATTATCCAATTTTTTAAATAAAATCTGTAAAAATGTATTTACATTTTTTTTAGCTAAATAATTGACCTAGCTTGAATATGAGCTTTAGCTGGAAAACAGAGCACCTTGCAACTGTCAACAAAGCCTTACTGCAATTAATAAAAAAGAGAAAAAAATCAAACTGCCAGAGATAAGGGAAAAAGCTTCATATCCCAGGTTAACAATCCCATCCAATCCAGCTGTGAAAGTCAGAAAAAAAACCCTCCTGCTCCTTATTTTTCTTTACTCTATGTATGTTGGCGGTCTTTCAGGTGCAGAAAAACAGAACTCTGCAATCATTTCTTTAACTGCAGTGGTTTTCCACAGAGCCCTCCTCCAGTAATTTTCAACAAGGGAGAACCGTCTCAGCTTGATGTTTAGTCTGAGGACTGCTTTGGGAGGATGGAAACGGCTGGATCAGAAAAACCACATGCATGTAAGGCAGACAGAGAAAAAAAAAAAATCACAGAGGGTCAGAAAGCCTCTTTGCTGTCTTAGCAAGGTTGATTGGGTACGTGCAGTCTGTCCCTGAAGGGATCATTTCACGCTCTGGTATTAGAATAATTTGCTTTGTGTGGAAATGACATGGGTTGAGGGCATGTAGCCCCAATGTACTCTGCTATATTATGACCTGCAAGCTTAACAAACAACGAGGAATGCATAAGGCAGAGCTAAAGACATGGTTCTGGGCGTTTATCTGTCTCTGTGATGTTGATGCACACAATTTAAGAATGCGGCATCTCATATTTCACTGTTTTCTATCATTTGATGCCAAACTTAAGAGGAAAAAAAATAAGAGTTTTGAAGCTGCAGATTAAAATTGTGTTGCATGCCAAATCAAATCAGACATTACTCATCCGCATTTTCATAAAGAATGTCGGCAACACAGTTAGCTTCACAACAAAACAGGGGGAAAAAAATGCAAGTACATCTAATAATCCTAAGAAAACATATCTATTTCTTTTATTTAAAAACACGTCCTTAAAAACGAAACCATAAAAAGCAATTAAAAGAAAAGTAACCAAAGAAAACCAAAGTGTAAATCAAGAAATTGCTGATAAACAGGAGTAAATACACAGAAATGAGGCTTATAAGGAGACAAATAGACAAAAGAAATATGGTTGAAAGTAAAATAAAAAAAAAAACAAAATTGATGATAATAGTTAAAAAAATACAGGCAAAACATGTATTAATTTTAAAAAAAAACAAGATGAAGAGCAAATATTGTTTTGAAATACTGTATTAGCTTTTGTGAAAAAGGTTAAATGGGAGATCCAATGTTATCAAAATGTTGATTTCAAAGATGAGATTTGCACTTCTTTTCCTAAGACTCCACAGGAGATGGGGGTCCTCAGGGAGTCTGCTCTATAGGTGACGCCTCATTGTTGTTCTAGAAGTAAGCCAAGTGTGTGAAGATGGCACATCTGTGAAAGCATATCTTTTAATTAAGGCTACTCAGCTACTGTTGGATAAAAAAGCAAAGTTGCCCCTGCTCTGTGCAGGTTTTTTTTTTTTTTGTTTTTTTTTTGATAATACAGTTTATGGGTGATTACGACATAAAATCTCCATTGGGGACAAGTGCCCTGTGCAATATTATGTGTTTGCTAACCTGAAGTGTGTTTTAATATATTCATAAAGCAACAAAATGGGTGTCCAACACACAGTCTGCTCAGTTTCTGTCACTGACTCAGCTTACAGTGCCCCCTCATGGTCACCAGTGGAAGTATTGATGTCTCAGTAGAATTATGAAGATTTTCTTGTTAAAATTACTTCTAAAAATACATGTGTGCAACTTAAATCTATTTAGTTTAGTTTAATTATGAAATATAAATATACAATATTTACAAGGAAAACATACTGTACAGACATAACTCTGGTGTGCATTTGTTTTTCTATGAGGAACTAATCAAGCAGTTTTTGTGCTTTTCTTGATTGTTTCAGAAGAAATCTGTCGATGCAATGCACTGCTGCAGACATCACTGCATTCAAAATAAAAATAAAGCATGTATGCCAGCTTGCAAATGATTGAAAGAGATGATGATAGCACTCGGTGTTGCAGATGAAAGCATTCTCACTTTACCCTTGAAGACTTCTCAAGAGAACTGGAGGGAGGGAGAGGCACTCACGATGGCTCCGACATGCCGGCTGAAGTACGTTAGACAACTAATGGGGTGCGCTCCTAATTTTTATGCTTGCTAGAGGGAGCAAGAAAAGATGGACGGACAGGAATGTTCAAGGTAGAGCATGCTAAACAGCATAGAAAATCAGCACGACTCCATTATTGAGAAGAAGATCATTATCTGGGTGTAAAACCTCACATCCAGACGCTGATAAGTACAGAAAAATAAGAAGTGCAGTCCTTGCACATAAAGAACTCTGGTCATGCATAGAGGTGTCTTTGACTCAGCAAATATTTCCAGGTTTTTATCCGGTGTCAAACACGGAGGGTCTGGTGAGAGTCCAATCAGAGCGGGGAATCATTATCTGAGAAGGCGCTAATGAGAAACAACATCTCATAAATGAGAAGCCCGAAGTTAGTGATGGGAAGTGGATTAGTAAGATGGAGCTAATGGATTTTTACTGATAGATACTAAACAGATACGTTTCACTGAAGCGAGGAATTATAAAACATCTAGAAGAAGGTCACAAGTAATCCCACTTTAAATGACCATTTTCAGATGCTCTACGTGACTTCACCGCTTGGGTGACAAATGCTGAAGCGAGCACATTCCCTGTCCTCCTCCTCCCTTTCAGGCACTCCTCACACAGAGCCGAGGAGTCATGTTGCAGGCGGCCGCTGTGCCAGAGAGCAGTCCTTAAAAGTCATCGAAGCTCCGTCCATGATATATCACCAAATCTTCCTCTCCCCTTTCCTCCTTTGGTGACTTACCGAGCTCTCATCCTCCTTCAGCTCCTGAAGGCATAAAGCTTTAATATTGATTCAGGTGGCGAGCTGCTCTCCCCTGTGTGCCCTGTTCGAAAGGCCGAAGTAATTCTTCCACCGTTTTACAACAAGCGGCTCCAAAAAGCAACCGCCGTAACTTTTCTCCTTACTTCTATTTTGCTCAGACACTCAACAGTTTTTGAAAAGCGTACTTTGAAATTCCAAGCCACTCTTCTCAAAATGGTTTTGCCAAAAAAAAAAAAGGAAGACATTCTGGATATTTGGGAAATCATTGGTAATTTTCTTTTGCTCTGCAGCTTAGGTCTCTGCCGGAGGCTTGAGTAAATGTATATTTAGGTCATCGCCGTCACACTTACATTGTTACACAATATCTTAATTTGCATTTAAACAAACCAGAGATAATATTTTAACGTGTTTTTTAAGGTCAAACATTACCCTTGAGGTAAAACTATTTTTATTAATAATCTTCTACGTCACATTTGAGGACTGCTCTATTTTGCATTCTGTGGGGGGATATTTTACAGCAGCACTGCAGCTTTAATTCATGCTCAATAACTTTGTTGAGCACTTTACTGCAGTGTTGTTAAATGGAGAGGTGTAATTGAAAACTATTGAAGGCCGTAACGGCTGGGAAACAAGTTTATAAATTCACCTTGTAAGTGTCAAATAAAAGCCCAACATTGTGTTAAAGTGATGGCATGCTCAATTTTTATCAGTCTAATCAGGGAAATGAAGAGCAGCTTCGAAGTCTTAGGCGTCTGCTTTCTCCATTATAAACCTTAAATGATTCATTGTTAACAAAGCATTTTAACGTCACCTCAAATATGTTTCCGCATTTTGTTTTTTCGCCATTTAGAATTAAATTTGACACATCCAAAAAAAAAAAAAAAAACAGCTTGAAACACTGAACTCAGTTTGAAAGCAAAACAATTCATTCAGCATTATCACAAGATGTATTATCCAAAGACATACATTTAAGTCTCTTTTGCATCCCAGTAGGCAGATATATCAGTGTAATCTCTTCATTATTAAGATGGGCAACGCCTTTGGATGGAATCCAGAAAAAACATTGCAAGGAGCTTTATTCATTTATTTTGTGGAGCTTCGATAAAAGCTTTAAAGACAGTGAAGTACGTTATTTCTTAAGCAATCACTTCTGAGCAAAATGGGTATAGAAAATGAATGAATGAATGAATACATATAAATATATACACGTATATATTCACAGTGCTTTAAGTGGACTACAAAAGTGGCGGTACTCTCTTTTATGGAGGTGGAAACATAAAATGCAGAGAATCTTGCATGTAAATATTGATAAAAAAAAATAACTACTTTTTTTTTTTGTGTCATAATATCAAATAAGAAATAGGGAACTCAGGTCAAGTCTATAAATAAATGTAGTCATTATATGAACTTTTTTTTTTAAAATAGGTGAACAATTAAAATAATGATTTTAATTTGATTTAACAATAAGCAAACAGGCAACTAACAGCTTAACAAAAAAATGTAACATTTTCCTGAAATAGAAAACTAAGTGATGCTGTAATTAAATGAAACCGCTGGGTCATCTCAAGCATGCCTAATATGTTGTAGTAATGGTCACAGACACTTTGGGCCTGCTGTCAGATCTGGCAGCACAAGGAATTGTGGGATACCCTTCCTTTTGTTTGTCTGGTCGGCTTGGGATTTGAGTGTGGATTTTTGCCTATGTGTTTTGTTGTCTGGCTGTTTTACTTTGCTTGGCTCTTAGTTATTTTATCCTGTTGCATCTATTTCTTTCTTAACCGTGACTGAAAGGGAGGTAGAGGATGATGACCACGTTGTGTTATTAATCATTGAGTATCTGAAGACAAAGCTCATGTGCACACCAATAGATGGCTTACTTGGAAGTGTCAATGAGAGACGCCTGTGCAAGTAGGCGCAGAAAAATTTAATCTGAGAGTTCTTTACTGTAACTGTAATTAGCACTCTTTTGGATTGTGATGATTCACAATTAATCACAGTGTTTTATGAGTTAAATTTCATACAACAATATGCAGCTTTTGAACAAACAAAAGGTCTGAATGAAACCGCTTCCTTCATTTTTACTGTCTGAAATGTTTACATTTATAAAGTGTTAACTCAGAAGTTTAAAGAGTGTAACCAGAACTGTAAAGACTTTAATGTCTGCAGTATTACTCCAAGTACACAAAGACGGTGACAAACAGCCATAGGAAACAAACATTGTGTTTCTGCACTTCAGATGGTCCGGGTGAATACTCTATTCTGATTGGCTGTGGGTGTTCTGGAAGAAGTTCTGGTCACAATGTTCTATATTTGCAAGATTCTTTAAAACCAACCTTCCCTTCATGATCTGGACAGTTCTGTTTGTGGTGAAAGGTGAACTTTCTCTCTGAACTGATGCTTTATTTAACCTATCAGGATGATCAGCATGTAAATCTTTCACTTTCCTTTGCCGCTGCAGTCGAGGTCTGCCGGCTCAGCGACGCATTGTGACAACAGGCCGCATTACGTATCAAATAGTCCGCCTTTTGTAAAATTGCGATCTAAACCTGAAAAATAACAAGAATAAAGTACTAAAAATCAATTGAATATTTTTTTCTTGTTACAGCCCCAGCCATATTGGGTTTCGTTTTTCTTTCTATCCTGTATTTTGTGTTTTTATTTTAGTGTCAGAGTTGGACCTCTGTGCTTTTGTATGTTTCTGAGGGTCTCTCTCTTAATTTCTTTCAGGAGCGGTGTAGAAGGATGAGGCCTCCATTGGACCCAAGCTGATGGAGGCAGCCTGTTAAAAGCTCTGTCTGGACCTCCATCCAGCGAGAAGGGAGCATTGCTGAAACATGTCTCCACTGCAGCTTGGTGCTCTTCTTCACTTTATGTAGTCTGTGTTGCACTTTGTGTTCTTTGTAGTGTTTTGTGTTGAGGTCCACTCTGTGTATTTAGCATGTTTAGTTATGTAAAGTGAAGCTGTAGGGGTGAACTGCCATTTCTTTAGTGCACCTTTTCTTTTGTTTATGTAAGTCTAGAGAGGTTAGTGTTTCGTCATTGCATTCCCTTTTCTTTCATTTACAGGTAAGACTTCTGTCTTACCTCAGATACCTTCAGATAGTTGGGATTTTGTTTGTTATTTTGGCCTTAGTTCACCCTGAAGCCTTTTTGCTTCACCTTTTAGTTATTGTTAGTTGGTGTTTGGCTCCTTGTAAATAAACTGGTAACTTATTTTATGGAAACAGTCTTTTGGTGTGTTGTTATTGATTTTAGTTGGTACATAATTATACATTTGTATTAGTTTTCCTTTATGTTATGGTCCACCCTCCCCTAGACAGAAAGGGATGTAACATTTTTTCTGTAAGGGACCATGTTATAAGCGGGATTGTGCCCAACGAAGTGTGCATTCAGAATTTCACAGGCCATGGATGCCTGAACCGGCAAAAACTGTTGCTTTCCGGAGTGTAATTAATCAGCGTTATTATAAATTAACAGGTTAATTTTTTTAAAATTAATCGCACGCATTAATGTTGACCGCCCTAATATACATTTATCATCAAAGATAACCTTAAAAGCTCGCTAAATATATAAATTCAGATTTGTTAACCTGAATCGATGGCACGTATTATCAATTTAGGGTGTCGTGTTCACAGACAGAAGGGTCAGACATTTAGGGACTGTTCAGAAAGTGGCCCTATTGTTAAAAATACGTTTACAAAAGGGCTCATGAGTATACCCAGCATTCTCCCCTTACAGCTGTGGTACGTCTAATCATCAAAGGTCAGTATGTGGTCATGAGCTGATGTGCCTTTTGAACAAGTCAGTAATAATAAGAGTACTAGGATCAAGGAGAAACTGTGTCTGGCCCTATTTAAGATGGGATCACTTATTAATCAGAGGAAGTTCAATATTCCACCCATCCTGCCTCTCCTCAAAGCACTGACCTTCTTTAAACTGGCCTTGAACAACAGTTTGAAGTTCTCTGACTTATTGCTTCGTTCAAGGGTTTGCTGTGGGTTATTTCTTTATTTATTGTGTATGGGCTCATGTATCACGTCCGTTGGTGCAGATGATCTGAAAGCTGCACGAATCTGAAAACTATTTTTAGAGATAAAACATCTCTACAACTGAACAGATTCAAATGTTGATAAAAAAAAAAAAAAGAGTGATTAAAAAGTGATCAGCCAGTGTATCATGATTTCTTTTCATTGATCTGTTTACATGTTGGTTTTAAAATCCAAATCAAGAATTAGTTTGCAGTTCTACTTATTAGGTTGATGAAGAAGTAGATGTGCCGCCGTCTAATCGGGACATTTTTTCATCTGGTTTCAGTAGACATTGAAAGATGATACAACTTTTGATAAGGCTGTAACTCAAACCTCAGTCACCCCTTCAACCACACAAACTGATTTAGAACATTTGGCATGTGGATTAGGGCATTAGTATTTTATTGTGGGATAAACTTGTTAGTACTTTTGTTATTTAAAGAAAGAGCTTTC
>BSAI01000108.1:44068761-44124445 GCA_036245035.1 Adrianichthys oophorus | reverse complement strand
AAACACTACACTACTGTAAGTGTTGCATATCAGTGCAAAGCTGCTTTTCTCCATTTGACAATCTGCTGGAATTACATGAATTGCACTGAGGGGTTACGGTAATCCAAAGAATGTCAACACTGGAGCTAAAGAAAAAATAAAATGTTGAGAATTTTGGAGCTAGCCAGCTGTACAGTTTAGAGCCAGATAGCCGCTCAGGCAAGGAAAGTGAAGATGTCAAAGGATTTATTTGTCAGTAAGTTGGATGCGTCAGAATCAGAGTGGAGCAGGGAGACTTTGGCCTGCCCCATGGCAGTTGCTGTGTCACAAACCTGAGCTTTTTCAAACCACAGGTTTTTATCTGCTTCTGATCCAATGCGATTTGAACAAAGAAATACTCAGAAATGCAGTTTTAATCTTAAATTTCTTCATATGTGTCCTCCATTATGAGAAAAATGCTCCAAAAACCTGTTAAAAACACAAAAAACGCCATTCTCATTGGAGTGGGTCTTTAAGGAGTTAAAGAAGAACACATTTAAGGAAGTTATTTTTCTAATTTAATGATGTGAAAAAAATAAAACCCGTAAGAGTTAAGGGAGTTAAATCACAGAAACAGGTTGGAGTTGTTGCATTGATCTGTTGCCAGCGCAAGTTGGACTTCACCTTCAAAGGGGGATGGCAGAAGCTGAAGAACATCATTGGAGGCAGGCAAGACCAAACCAGGATGAACAGACACATTGAATGCCTTGCCCTCCCTCTAGATTTCGCTCAGTATGTCTGGTAAAGAACAGCAGGAGACAAATCCAAACAGTATGTCAATAGAAACCATGGGAACAGCAGATGCCAGCCTAATGGGCTCTGCACTGCCAGACGGTGATGTGTAATTGTGAGTGTGAGTTTTGTGCTCTCCCAAACCGTTTGGTATGAAGCTGTTTCATCTTTGGATTGTGTCATACGGGCTGCTGCTCTTTCTTTAAGGACTGAGTAAATCTGCTCTTGAGTAAAACACAAGTCTTATTGGGTTTTGACAAAAGTGAATGGGACATTGGGAGGTTTATATTCAATGACAGTGACTTTAAAGACGAATAAAATTATTTGTTATTTTTGCCTACAGGCTGCAAAACTTTACTATGAGTTTAAATACTAGAATAACTGGGGGAGAAAAAAATCCCAATGCTGACAAACAAAACTGAACATTGAAAAACACTTAAGTACTCCAGAAACATTAAAAAGCTATAATTTTTTCTGAAACATTAAAACTATTGCTTTGAGGTAGATACTCATAAGGAACACAGCCAAAATACAACATATTGACATTATTTATGTATGTATATATATATATATATATATATATGAAACACTGATGCAAATTGCAACATTTCTCAAGTTAAATAGAAGAACCTTATTTTTGCTAAAGAACATTACATTTTTTCAAAAAAAGCATTTGAATTTTGGCAATATTGCTACAAAATTAAACAAAAGGCACAATTGTTTCATGAAGAAATGGTCATTCCATCCATTTTCTAAAGCGGAGCTGCCGAAGCCTATCCCGGCCACTTGTGGGCTAAAGCAGGAAACACCCTGGAAATGTTGCCAGTCTGTCGGAGGGCTAAATGGGTATTCACATGGTAAATATATATATATTTGATGAACAAAAAAAATCTAAAATTTACAGACCCATTCCAATAAAACTAGTGTTTTGAACATTTTTAACATGTTCTTGGGCCGTTTTTCTCATGATAAAGGTCATAGATAAAGAAAATACAGCTTGTTAATGCATTTCTGAGTATTACTTTATTCAAGTCGTTGTAAATCAGGAGCTGACAAAAAATGCCATTTGAAAAAGCTTGTAGGTGTGATGTAGAGGCTACTACGGCAAGCCATACATAAACTGTAACTGAAAGTGGTCGCTTAAATGTGCGTTGCTGAGGACTGTGTGAACCGAGCATTAGAAACAAGCACAGTGGCTTCACCTAACATCTGAATATAGTTTGCTTTCTTAATGTAAAGACCATCCAACCACCCTTTTTCCAGAACCTCTTGATCTCTTTCGGGCTCAAAGGGTTGCTGGACCCTATCCCATATACTGTTGGTCTCCATTCTGATGAATTCACTTACATACAACTAAATACATCTTTGTTTTCCTTGTCTGAACTGGTATCTGGCTCAAAACATAGGCGTTTTCAACACAGAAGCCTGACGTGCATTTATGTGCGTTTGCATAGACTTTTTTATTGAAAGTGCTTGCTTGAACGTTCGTTGCCGAGGGTGAGGTGAATGCCAAATTAGAAACAAGCACAGTGGGTTCACTTGGCTTCTGATCAGAAATCATTTTTCTTAATGTAAAGAACATCCATCCACCCTTTTCCAAACTTACTTAATCCCTTTCAGAGTTAAAGGGTTGCTGGAGCCTATCCCAAATTATTTTAGGCGAAGGCGGAGAGAACCCTGAACAGTTTGTTGCAGGGCAATGTAAATACCATTTTATAATTCAATGCTATAATAGTTTATGCTCTAAAATAGCAGGGCTCATTTCACCTGCAACAGCTTGGAGCAAGAAAAAGCAACTTTATTCCTCATTTGAGCCAAAGCAGTTTGGCTCAAGCTTCTGCTGTCAGTCAACCTATACATGAACTTTTTAACATTTAATCATCCCAAAGCTTCTCCTTTTGTTCTAAAAGCCAGGGTTCACTAAAGAATCACACGCTGCTATGAGTGACACCATAAAACTTAAAATCTTCCAGAGGCTTGTGTAGAGGAGTGTCATGCATCAGATGTGATAAAAGTGGGGATTTTGAGAGATCACATTTTTTCCTAAATAGCACAAAATTTACATTAGGGATTCTTTTTTCTGCAATTTCTGTGTGGTTGTGGTTTTACTCACTTTTCTGGTAATGCAAAATGATGTCAAGAGACAATCTGCATTGAAGGCTGTTTGCTTCAGTGTCAAGTAAACTCAGGCTGAAGTTTCTTGTGCTGGAATAACCACATCAGCAGCGACTAAAGGTGAAAGCATGTTTTACTTTAGCAAATGACATCCAAAACATCAGACTTTAGAGCTCTCTTTTCATGAGAAATTGACTGCAGATGTTAATAACTGTATCTTTGTTCAATAATTACATTTTTTTTCCAACTCAGATGAACTGTAAAATAAATTTATTTCAAATTACATCCTTTATGAACAGCAAAGAAAACAAGCAAAGGAACATTGGCAAGTGAGAAGTCACAGAAAACCTTGAAACAACTCTGATTAAAACAACTGCAAAAAAAAGAAAACTCATTTGTTGAATTAACTGAGTGTGACAACTCCGCTTTTATTACAAAAAGGGTAAAAATGCTAACAATTCAGACCCATCGACATGAAAAGAAATACAACAACTCCTTGAAACAATAAAGAAAAAGATTGATCCCTGGTTCTGGATGAGCCTCTGAAAAGGTTACGATCTTAGCGGCTAAAATAAACATTTTGCCACACCACAGGCAGCAATGTTTACAGCCAAACTTTTAGATTAAAAAATGCCAAAACCAAACCTGGAGACAGCAAAAACAGCTTACTAGGAGAAAAGAATGAAAATGTTGGGACTTTCCATCTACAAAACTGTCATTTTTTATTTGTACTGTATATATATTTGTATATACTGTATATGTATGTTTTTCTTGAAAATTTTCTTGAAAAAAGAGTATTTTTATTTTCTTAAGTTTCAGTTTTTGAAGAATGGGATAAGAAAAAGATTGTACCTAAATTAAATCATAAATGTCCATTTTGGGAAAATTGTATTAAATTGGATGAGGGACACCGCCCTCTGCAACGCAAGCAAACACTTTCAATAAAAAGTTTATGTAAATGTGCATAAATGCCCATTTCAGGCTTCTGTGTTAAAAACAAATGTTTGAAAACAAGTGTCACATGCCTGGTGTGAACATGGCATTGGGGACATTCCAGCTGCCCTGCTTGATCAGACCAATCGAATCAACAGTCAGAAAATCAAATCACGAACTTTTTCTGGCCTGCCAACACATATGTTCTTCCACACGAATTAGTTTTATTTTAGTCTCTTTCTTTATTTGGTTCCTTGCTTTATTCTCTTTTTTTTGTATTATTCCTCTTATGTAGCTTTCTATCTTTGAGTGACACGCATTTGTTAACCATTTCTGTGCACACCCTCTGGCTGCCTTTTCCGTCTGTGATCATTTTCTAGTTTGAGCTCCTGAATGTTTGATCATGGTGCGAGCTCCTCATTGGGAGGTCATTTAGGTGTTCTTGTCTTTGTGTTGTTCCTTTGAATTAAGGATTTTTGTTTTATCATCATATACCTTCACACTTGTTTACCCTCTGACACATTTTCATCTAATGCCAGAAAAGTTCTCCATCTAACAAAGTTCAACAGCAATGTGAGGAACTCTTACTTTGACATTGTAGGAGTGGCAAACAGTTTGTATTCTTCTTTGCATACAAAATATTTTGTGACTCATTTTATTTTGATGTAATTCGTTTTCACTTTCTTTTATTTCAGTTCATTTATATACATTTATTTAAGGTGCTCATAGTCTGGGTGATGTTTGGTTTTTGATAGATCTGTTTTTTTTGTTTTTTTTTTTACTATTTTTTAACCTTTTTCCTGCCCCGATGAGTCTGTTTCTGACCAGAAGATTCAGGAATGTTCACAAAACATATTTTTTTCATGTTACATGTGTCTAAAAATAGTTTTTTTTTCTTTATTACCTCATCAGAATGCGTTTAGCAAAAATGTGATTATTAGTTTTTAATATGAGGGCTTATCATTGTTGTTTCTGGGATCTCTGTAAAACATATACTTTGATTTATTTTCACTTTTCTTACTATTACAATAACTCAGAATAAGTATTAATTTACTGCAACTATAAGTGTAGCTTCAGAGACACAAACTGTGTATTTGTATAAACCCATTTTGGATTTGAGGCTAAGCTTATTTTGTATTATTATTTGTGTAAATACGTTTGAACCCTCTGCTTGTTTTAATAATTAAGTTTCTATTGTGGAGTTGCACAGTGTGGTGGTTAGCACTCTCACCTCACAGTTGCACGGCCCTGGTTCAAATTCCAGCTGGGATCTTCCAGTGTGGAGTTTGGATGTTCTCCCAGTGCATGTGTGGGTTTTCTCCAGGCACTCCGATTTCCTCCCACTGTCCCAAAATATGTTTTTTAGGTTGATTTGTGCCCCAAGGTGTGAATTTGTGGGTTTCTGCAATGAACTAGCAACCTGTTCAGGATGTACCCCACCTTCACCTGAGTGGGGTGCTGGGTTAGGTCCAACAACCCAGAGATCCAAAAGGGATTAAGTGGGTTTAGAAAATACATGATGAAAGGATGAGTTTCTATCAAAAGAACACCCCTTTATGTAACTCGTTGGAGAGGATTTATCTTTTGCAGTTGTGGTGGATCTTCAATTACTTTAACTTATTTTAGTGATAAAAAATGTTAAGCAAAATGTGCAATGATCATTGACTGTAAAAGATAACTGGATCCAGAGATTGAGTGTGACATCACCCATAGAAAATGGCTTTCTTCCGTCTCCAACAAAATGAAATCCATTCAGCCACCGATGCTGCCATGCTGCAGCCAGATGACGTCAGTAAGCAGTGATTGTTCTGAGTGAACATTTGAACGACAACAGCTCTTGCCAATCGGAAGTGAACTTTTTGAAAGAAGGCTTGGGAAATCTGTCAATCAAATGTTATTGAGGCCTCTGATTGGTCAGTTTATAACTCAAATAACTTGAACCAAAGAAAAATATCTTGAAAAAAAAAATCAAGCTAATCAAGAACATGTTAAATAAAAAGGTAGCAAAGCACAAAACAAATATGACTAATAGATGGTTATTTCTCCATAAAAGTGGATAGGATTTTGGCTTCTTGGAGTCTTCCAATTTGAAATGCGAGGGGTCACTCGGTCTAGAGTTCATATACAGTCGATGGTAGTGACATGCAGGCTGTTTCTGTTTTATTTCAACTGAATAGTGTGGTTTTTCACCTTGAATGTGTTGCTTAAAAAATCTGAAGATTTCAATGAAGTCGCTGTCTCTTAGTGACTTTAACATCTTTGTGAAAAGTATTAATCAAACTGGCAAGTTCTGAATTAATTACTCTGGATGTTTTTTGTAAGATAACAAACAGGTTTTGTCATCATCTTGGAGGTGAGATGCAAGACTCTTAACAAGTTCAGACTGGTGTAGATCTTAAGACCTGAAAAGAAGATGATGTTCTGCGCTCAACAAAGACGGACAGCTTTGGGGTTCACATTGACTGAACGCTGTAACAACTTCACCTGCTTCTATCCTGTCGCAAAGGCAGAAGCTACTGCAATGTCTGTTTGAAGTCCAGCTCTGATTTAAAAGGGGCCATCTTTCCAAATTTTGGTGTGAAGTGTAAATAAAGCACCTTTGATCGCAAGAGGTCTTAAGAGGCCGCTGCAGTGTTTGATCTGGCTTTTTGTGCATGTTCCTGTCCTGTTAGAGAATGATTACGCACTTGTGCTTCAGCCCACCTCCACCTACAAGACACAGCAGGGAGAAAGTGTTTGTTGCGGGGACAAAATAAATGGCACGCAGGGTCCACTGATCTAATTTTGTGTCAGAGTGATAAATACAGGTGGAGCCAGAGTTGGAGGCTGAGTGGATTTCAAATTTAAAGGGGTTCCTGCAAAGCTGTTGATCCAAAGAATAATTTCCCTTTAAATTGTTTTAAGTGAAGCGCTGTAGCTGAATTTGTTAGAATTATGGAGAGCAAACTGGAGGAGAACGCACCGCTCAGGACTGGTAACCATGCAGGGAAGTCAGGGAATGAAACATTCTGCCGGCTCTTGTTAAAATGACAGGATGGGATGTGTCAGCTTTCAGGGGAACAAATCTGCCTCCATATTCATACCTGATGCAATATTTCAAAACTCCAGCAACACAACCGTTGCATCAGCATTTTGAATCGAACTGAATGGAATAAAACCTTACTGAACCCCACCCAAGAAGGATGGCTGTGTTGTCTGAGTGTCAGAACTACCAATGTATCTTTTGTAATAATTTGTGTTGCTTTTCTCTCTGAATATTAATTAATGTAAGTGTATTACTTTAACATTAAAAGCCTGTGATTAAATGATCATTTAAACTGTCACAAGTCATTCATAAAACTAAAATACTCTTTTTGTTTGGAGTCTTTAACTCGTCTACTGTAACTCATCCACCTTTAACTCTATTAACGTAATTCTGAAGTGGAGTCGAGCAGCTTTGCGCTGATATGCAACACTGAGTTTTGTGGCATGTCGGTGAAACGTCCCTTTCATCAGAATCAGCTGTTTCACGTTGATTGGGTAAATGGTTGAAGAGTTAAAGTAGGTCAAAGAGCGTGTGGTTTTTATCTTAGGAGTTAATGAGATTAAATTTAATTTTATTTATATAGTCCAATATCACAATACAGTTTTTTCAGTGGACTTCAATCCAGTTTTTATACAAAAAACATAAAAGCAGTCATAAATATAAACAATAGCAGGTTGCTAGACTAAACTAAATAGACTAAGATAAACTTGCATCCCTGCCCTTAGAGGGTGAAGAAAAACTCATAAAAAAAAAAAACCTATTTTGGGGAAAAAAATAAGAAACCTCACGGATGTCCACAGGAAGGAGGGATCCTCGCCCAGGACGGACATGCGATGTCCCAGAACTGTTAAAGGAGAATTAGCTTATCTAAATCTACAACTACATGTTAGGACAACAACTACATGTTTAAATAACAGCTACATGTTTGAATGGTGTAGCAGTTGGGCTTCATCTAGATGAAACTGTGGGACAGCTGGGAGCTGCGAGACAAGCCAGAGGCGAGGACCACAAAAAAAGAAAGGAGCACAGACGACCCGTCTGGAATCTCTCCCACTTCCCCTGGAGGGAAATGAGAAAGAAGGACAACATATGAATCGCACTGCGATAAAGAACTAAAAAAAAAAGAAAAGAGGAGAAGAGGAGAGGGGAAGAAATCGAGGAGAGGGTAAGCCAGCTGAGTGCCAAAGCTTGTTGTTGGTTCATGTTCCTGTTCCCACCAACAGAGATACTTACAGGCATAAGTGATGATGCATTGTAACCCAGATTTCCTGAGGTAAATGTGCCCTGGTTAACATTGCAGTCATTGTTGACATATGGTTGATCCAACTCAACAAGTGTACACTAAAGTAGCAAATGAAATAACACACATTTTTATGTAGAATGAACTGAGATGGTAATGATGATCCATCCATCTTCAGAGCCTGATTTATCCCTTTTAGGATCATGAGGTTACTCAAGTAAACCCAGTTACTGCACCCTTAGCAGGTCACCTTTGTGTTGCAGAGCTCAGCTGGTGATGTGCTAATTTTAAACATAATTGAAAACGTGCAAAATACATTCATGCTTCATGAATTTCAGTTTTTTTTTCTTCTAATCTGTGATAGTTAAGTTTAATTAGTTAGTAAACAATCACACATTTCTGACTTATTGAGTTCTTTCCAATTAACAAAAGCTAAATCAGTAACAATCAATCATCTTTGGCATCAAGATGATATTTCAGAAACTCCTACATTTCTTACATGCTTCTGCATCCCACTTGAGAGTCTTCTCCGAGTGAGAGTGGATGAAATCCCTTTGGGACTGAGTCTTTTACGGGTGCTTTTTAGTGGCTCAGTGTCAAGACATGTACTGTATTTTTCAGACTTTAAGCCCTCCGGAGTATAAGTAGCACTTTTGGGAGAAATTTATTTTGCAAAATATGAGACCAAGAATGGATATTTCATCTTCAAAGACAAATCCTAATAACGGAATAGATAACAATAACAGACTGAATGTACTGTGTACATGCGTTGGTGTGGTCTCGGTTTGTTTTGAATCTCACTAAACTCAGGTTCACTCGTAGCTTTTTTTAGTCTGATTAGGCTCTGTGCTCGGAGCAGAACAACTGAAACAAACCCGCCACTGTAGCCAGGCATTCTGTAATGTAAACAGAATAGTGAGGAAGCAGCCATGAACCGCAGCCAAACATGGAGCAGCGAAGAGACACAGCAACTCACAGAAATGTGTTCGGATGAATGCAGGCTCATTAAAACAACATTTAATGCGATCCACATTGCTTCTCACTGTTTTCCCGACAAATCTATATGTCATAAGCACTTATCAGCATACCTTCTTAGCCGTCGCCTCTTCAGAAACAACCTTGCAGCATGCCTCCGCCATACCAAAGCAGCAGTAAAAAGTGTTGTACCTCACGTTGATACGGACATTCAAAATTGGTCAACAAAATAAAACATTTGAGTAAGTGAACTATCCCGACAAAGATTGAAAGCATATGAATTCCATCATTCTTTCTCTCGTAGCTTGGCCTCACCCTTATAAATCTTTCCCAATGACTGAAGAGATCATTGGTCATATGGTTTTGGTTAGAAACACAAATGTCCAGCTGGAGGGCAGTCTGAATACAGACCAAAGGCAAGGGTCAAGACTTGATGGGGGGCCAAATCAACTGACTTTTCCAGTTTGACTACTACACAAGTCGCACCCCCAGCCAAAACATGCAAAATGCTGTGACTTTTATTCCAAAAAACATGATAATGTCAAAATAAAAAGCAATGGTTTTATGGACATATACAAATTTTTGGAAGAAACATGAAAACTAATTAAAGAAAAATATATTTGTGTCAATTAAGACAAGCAGTTGTGGCCTGAGTGATTTTGTTCTTTGGAAAATGCCTTATCTTTACTGAAATCTTGAAATTAAACAGTAAATAACCTGTGAGGGGAAAAATCACTGAACATAAAAAATTATTTGTACACATACTCTTAAAAACGTGTCGTTCTCAGTTGTTGTTCACTGAGACGTGTCGGCTGCGACGTGGCATTGTGTGCAGACTAGTTATCTGATGTTGTGATGTGTGCAGGGTGTCTGTAGGCGATCCGAGTGAAGAGTGGCATGATCACAGCATACCCGGCGTTTTATAGGGCATGCTGGGCCATATTGAGTGACTCCTGGAGTACAAATGGAGCGGAAACGTGGCATTCACAGCACATAAAGCTGGATTATGTTGTTGTGGTTTGCAATTTGCAATCTAACTCAATGTTTGGAGACATCACTAAGAAATAGGACTGAAAAACACTGAAAACATATCAACAAAATGTATAAGTGGAGAATAAAACCACACATTATGAGAACACTTAGGCAGTGGGATCAAAATTTTTAAATTTGAAATTGTTTATTTCAAGCTATCAAGCAAGAATAATACATATGTAACATAATCAATCAACAGAGGTTTATATTCATAAAAACATGTCATACAAAGCATTACTAGGCATAAAATAATAGATTGCTTGAAAGGGAGTGGGAGGAAGCAAATTTACATAATCTCACCCCGGCTCAACCTCACCACTTTATATGAATTATCAACATGCGGTTGGTAACTTATGGTCAGATATTTATACTTTACTAACATAGATTCAGGTCATTAAGAAACCTTAAGTAACAATAAATCACATGGCTATGCAAGTAGAAGTATTTAAACTAGATCATAGCATATGCAGATCTATAATCAAAATTCAAAAATATGTGCAGATTATTTTTCATTAGAAAAAAATATGTGATGTAAATACGTTTCAAACATCCACAAATGTATATTACTTTTCATTAAAAAAGTCAGCAATGTAGAGCAAGTTTACAACATTAGAAAATTACATACAGATTATGATTATTAGTTTCTTTCATTAGAAAGAAGCCATATACAAAAATCAGTATCAAAAATACGTGCAGCTTGTTTTCATTAGAAAACTCATTAGTCATAAATCACACTTTATTGAACCAAGTCAAGCGACATGCTTAGAGCCTTTGTCCAATACAGCATTTCTTCTTCGGCTGCCTGATTAACAGACGTCCTTCTGGTTAGAACAGAGTTTATAAAGTTCTCCTCGTTGTTATGACTGCAGACTTTGATTGTCAGATCCATTGACCTTCAGCTGATATCACAGCAAGTAAGTTGAGATGGAGTTGTCTGCAGGTCAGAGCTCCTTGCAAAAAAATCAGGGTCAAAGTTGACCTAAGAGTTAGCGGTAAATCCTAGGCATATTTTTTTCTTGAAATCATACTTGACTTTATTTTGCTTTAATTAAAGGCTCAGACATCTGTGATCACACACTTCTCAAAGTCTTTCATGTTTTTGATGACCAGTTTCTTGGACAGGTCCAGTGAATCGAGTGGTTTAATGAAGATCCAGGAATTCAGCACCCTTGTGCTTTAGATCTGCTTACGTCACTTTCTTTGCTTCATCAGCGCTATCTTGTGCTTTTGATTCACAAACCTGATTAGGATCGCTGGTTTATCTGACTCCTTTCTCCTGGGAAGCAGGTGGCAGATCTCGATCGTATTTAAATCCCTTTAGATGTGAGAAATGATCCAACTTGACCCTCCACGCTCCTGCAGCACCACTAGCTTCTGCACTAATGTTAGCTGCGCCAGGTCCGGCTCAGGGTTTGAGGTGAAATCCCGTGAGAATCAAAGTATTCATTCTTACTTGTTGATCCATGACGTTCACTCTTTTCTCCAGAACATCAAGCCAATTATCTTGTTGTTCATTATGTACTCTGTCCTGTCGGATCTCTTCCACAGAACAACCACTTTGTTGCTGTAATTATGTGATAACTCAAATTTAAAGTCAGTTGAAGAAAACGAAGACAAGGAGAGCTGAAGACACCCATCCGCTCATGACCCGGAAAAGTGCCTGCATTAACCTTTAATTACATGCAGTGGATGCAACAGTGGTCAAAGTTTAGTCACATCTATCTGAAGGTGCGCGTCCTCATCCCATTTTCCATTTCAGTTCCACACAAGAAAGCAGCAGTGCACATCTTCCCCTTTTTAGTGCCCTGCCATTGCCACAGTTAGTGCCATTGGGAGCAATTCAGTTCCTGATTGAAACTCATGCAGCTGGATACAAAAGTAGTAAAATAGCTCATTTAGTGAGCCATCATTCGCTTTTGATTCCCTTTTGAAATGAAACACCTGGTTCAGAATGACTTCATTCATCTGAACTCTCTTTAAATCTACAGCTGGCAGGATTTCACCCATTACAGTAGGTATAAAGAGGGCATTAGGGGAGGGAAGAATGGTCACAACATGATCAACACACATCTATTACATTTCTTACAAAGGAGTCTTAAAACTCCCCAAAGATCCTTTTTCACTTTTATTTGTTAGAAAGTAAATTATGGTTAATCATTTTAAAGAAAAATTACATTTTCCTTTTTTTTTTTTTTTTTTTACTTTCTTATAGTGTCATTCAAAACCCTGTCCTATAACTTTATTTTCTAGAGGGCTTCTAACTGTTTGGCAATTATATCCACCGAACTTTCAAACAGTGTGCTTTTTTTTTTCTAAATGCAGATACAATCTTATCTAAATCGTGCTGTAAATCAAGAGCCTTACTCTGAAAGCTTTGCCGTGATTTGGGAGGTTTCATACACTCGGAGTCCTGCAACAGACTGGCAACCTGTTCAGTGCATACCTTGCCTTTGCTAAAGAGTAGCTGGGTTGGCTACCCAGTGACCTTCTATGGAATTCAGTGGGTTCTGAAGATGGATGGATGGATATACTTCAATGGTTCCTGGTTTTCACTGTACATAACAGATAGTAGACAGTATGTGTATCATTGTGGGCTTTGCTGATGTCAGCTTTCCATCTACCTTCCAAACACACTTAATTCTTTTCAGGTTCTCAGGGTTGCTGGAGCCTATCCCAGCTACTATTGGGCAAAGGCAGAGTACACCCTGGACTAGTCCACCACAGACCCACACACATTTACATTTGGATAAACTTTCAGGCAAAAATTAACCAAGAAACCTTTTTTTTTTTAATTTAGAAGCTGGAGTGTCTGGAAAACCCACTCATGCACAGGAAGAACATTCAAACTTCACACTCTCAACCAGAATTTCAATCAGGGCCTTTCATGCTGTCAGGTGAGAGTGCAAATCACTGCCCAAACATGCAGCCCTCTGACCATTATACTCATCTGATTGGTGTATACAGTTTGTCAGTTCCTGACAAGAAGCTTTATTTTTTTCAAGTTTTATGTATTTGTTTTGAACATGAAGCATCCGGCACATGAATGCAGATCATGAATGGCTCTTCTGAACATGGCTTCTCTAACCACCTTGCTGCTAGAGACTTGGCAATGCTTTTCCTCACATATCTAAGCCACATTTGGCTTGAGAGAAGAAGCTGTTAAGACTGTAAATATTGCCGGAAGATGATCATTGATAAATCAGGAGTTATACTTATTAAAGTTCGAGGTGGAGAAGAACCTTTGCACAAAATGTGTTCCCAAAAAGACATAATTGGCTTAAACATTTGGGAAAGCGCAAGTAAGCTAGAAGGCAATTCTCTCAAAGATTGCCCAAGCTTGTCTACTTTTCTACTCACTGCCATGAACTTGGATTGTTTTAGGTCAAAGCTGCACTGCAGGTCACTAAGCTCCATTTGAAGTACAGGAAGGGCATTTTGAGGTGAATGGATCTAGGATTGTTAGAGCTCAAAAGGCAAAAGCCATCTGGCTTACAGTACATGCCATGCTGTTTTTGCAAGTGTGGAATGCACAAAGCAAGTAGAGTTCCAAATTAATAGATAACTTTTACTTTGAAAGGTCAGCACAAGTTTAATTTGACACTTGGAGCTTGTTTCCTGTGTTTCTCTGGCCGTAGCTCAAGAGCAGCTTGTTTACTCCATCTGATGTGAGTGGCGCTTAACATTGAGGCTTCCATTTGACTTGGGCAGTGAGTATTGTTACACTTATGAACACATAAGGCATTCACTTGCACCTCACACAACACTGCTGCTTTGGTGTGAACTGGGACTTAGCCTAGCCCCAATCAGTTAACCCTCTCAAGGGATGAGGGGCAGGAGCTAGCTGAGTGGCCCCATCAAAGGTCAACTCTCCTTGAAGGTCACATTAATATACCAGGCCACAAACAACAAAAAAAAAACTTTCCCTGGACCACAGCTCTGAGACCCCTGATCTAAGCTCTTGTCTCAAAAGGATCATGAAACGGAGGCTAAATGGATCAAGAAAGGATACGCATTGACTCTGAATGTCTATAGACACCTGAAAAATGAAAATATCTCAATTTCCAGTTCTATTCCTGCTCAGCTAATCCATAATTGCAGCAGAGATGTACTTAAGATGACATTCACATGAACTAAAACACCATTATACTTTACCACCTTGTGATTGCTGTATTGTCCAATCTCACACGTGGCAAATCTTGCAAACACAGCACGGCTCTCAGCATCAGTGTCAAGCGTGCGCCTGTATCTAAATGACAGAATCCTGCTGCTTTCATAGAGTAGGAAAGGCATTAAAGATAAGTACCCCGTGTCTGAAAAGGGTCTGTGCTGAAGAAGCACTCAAACTGAGCCTCAATTATCTTTGACAAAGGCAAATTGTACACCCAGATCCAAGCCCTTTAATATAAATGTAAATAGTACTGATTCAATGAATTTTAAGTTCAAATGACGAAAATGAGAGCGTGTACAGGCTTTCGTCCATCATGTGTAAATGCTGATCCGAGGAGTAGAAAAAGCTTTTTTTTTTTTCGAAAAACACAAGCCATTAAGTTTTTAGCAAAAAAGAAACAAAAAAAACATTTGTAATTTTAAAAAAGGTTTTAGTTAACAGTCTTTATTAATTTAAACTGTATTTTCCTGCATCAAACACTGTGGTAGTGCTCAAAAAGTAAATAAGCAATAATGGAATCAGCCCTAGAAGAATTGGATGTTGGGGTTTTCATGAAAGTATTTGTTGCTTTCTTGTGAAAGGATTGCTTGACTGTGTTTGCGTCATCGTCAATAATGCAGGGGTTTACAGTAAAGTAGTCTTCTGGCCGATAGGCCACCTGCTCCAGTGTGGAACACCAAAGATGGAGCCTCATCTCTGGGTTAATGGCTGAGTGTTTGTGGCAGGCAGGTCTCTGCAGCCTCTCTTTGTCGCCTGGGGGCCTGCTGGATAAGAGTGGATGGGTGTGAAAGTGGAGACGGTTAGCACCTCCACATCTGTCAGCTGTGGTTGGCAGCTTCCACCTAACACATAGGAAGGTGATAAGGGCAAGGACACACAGGGTGGCGTATGAGACACAGCAGCAGATGTAGGGTTATGTTTATTACCACTTAAATGTTGTCAAATTTTTGCTCGAAGGCTGAGAAGTTTAGATAAAAGGGAATGTTATCATGCATTATTATATATAATGTAATTTATGTAATTCCAACAGATTCTGAAAGTTAAAAAAAAACAGCCTTACACTGATGTAGAACACTTTGAAAGCTTTGGGATAGCCAAAAAAGTTACGGTGATTCAAAGAGCGTGTGCTATTTCCTGTGACCGGTAACAGCTCCTGGGTCAAAGGGTTAAGTTAACATCCTCCCTCCTCAAGAATGTCTAAATTTATTTCTCGACAAGAACTTCTTCAGATTCTGGATTTACTCTTGCTCACTAGCGCCACACATTGGAGAAGAGGCGGTAGTAAGACATTCTGCTACTGTATTTTGGTCTGTGATATGTGTGTGTTTACCATTGCCAGATCCGATCCAGCGCTCTTCCGTTAAAAAGAGTTAAATGAGGCTCAGGCAAACTTAAAATACCACGCGAGTTCATGGATTTGCAGCCCATATAATGATGCAAAATGTCAGAGAATTTATAAAGGAAAAGGCTAAAAGGCCGCTCAGCAGGACTAAATCACTGCTTATTAGCAAGACCTTAGTGATTTGTGCGCTAAAATATAGGTAGGAATGTAACTTTTAGCCTCTAATGATGGCAATTTTTCTTCCAACCCCAACTGATTATTTAATTTAGTTTTTTATACTCCTTTTTTCAGCTTCACGTGCATTAAACTGAGTAAAGGAAAGAGTGCAGGAAAAGGAAAAAAAAACGTAATTGTTTTGTTTAAAATTACAACTATAGAATCAAAGTGTTGTGTGTCTGTGGTATGTTTAACAGTTATCAGTCATTTTAAAACGTGATCTTAAAAGAAATGTGTGAGAACTACTGAGGCAAATGAGAAAAGTAATGATGTGAAGATTTTATTTTTGTTTTAGCTTGGTTTAGACTGCTGGCCTTGTGACCCACTCCCAGATGAGAGGAAGAAAATGGATGAATGTTTTTTGTGTTCTGGTTATGTTTTGTTGTATGTTTTCCACTGTTACACCAGGTTTCATGTGTCAAATATTCACAGACCTTTCTCTTTCACCGAATTAAGCATACAGCATTTCAAAACCATGTTTTTTTTATGCTTCAAGGCAAATCCTCTTTGTCGTCACAATTTTTGTCAGGGTTCATGGTTTAGTTTTATTCTAGTTAAGTTCACGGTCTGGTTTTTCTCACTCAATTTATCAAATGTTTTAAATTAACTAACTTCCATCGTTTTTTCACACTCAGTGCCCCTGACATATGGAGTCAAGAGGAAATTAGACGATCAGTGTGTAGTTTGTGTGGGCAACTCACAACTCTTACGTATCACCTGCACATTCCGGGCATCCAGCACTTGCTTGCAGTCAGTAAAGAGCCAGTACGCGCACATTACAGACGACTGGAGTGCTTCATAAAGGCCACAGCACAACAGCATCAACTGTGTGTCATAAGTGCATGTCAATTACATTTTCCCTACGGATACTTCACAACACACTTACCACACGTCCAACATTTTTCCATTTTCATGGAGTTCCTTAAGGTGTCCTCAAGGGAAGTGCAAGATATTCCTGCGGCCAGACCTCTCTACAACCCTCTACAGGCCCGGACAACCCAAAAACCTGCAGCACCTGTGCGGTTTGACCCTCCATACAGGTCCGTGTGCCTAAAGCTTAACACAAAAGCATTATGTCTGTTTCAGCTGTTTACTGATGAATCAGAAAGAGTTTTATCCACAGTAGCTTACCTCCTGCAACAATACTTTCAGTCTTAGTGAATGTACCTCAACCTGCAAAAACTACTTCTTGTTGGGTTAATTTGGAAGATCAAGTTATTTACTTTTTCAAGACATGTTTGAAATAAATAAGTCCTATAAATGAAAACATCAGGGTCAAAAGGAAAAGAGCATTACATTCAGTTCAAAGAAGACTATACAATGCATTTGCAGAAAGACACCATCAGCAATTCCAAACCATCAGAATGGTGTTGCTGCAGAGCTTGTGTTCCCCGGAAACACTTTTGGGAAAATACATAGACGGTTGCTTCAGTACAAACACGTCTGAATGGTTCTAATCTTGGTGTTAATCTCACACCAGCTCGACTGCTGCTGCCTGTGTAGTTCATGGATTTTATCGTATGAACAGAGTGTGTGTGAGAATATGTTAAGAAGAGCGAAAAGACACTCATTAGTTCTCAACATGGGGAGATAATTGAACACCTGTTTGCTAACGCATGCATAAAGAACATAGAGCTAATTTGCTGTGTGCAAGCAAGCTTTTATGCTCCCAAAAGGACAGCAGCAGCAAAGGAAGACAGAAGTATAAACCATCAGGTACAAACTTCATTAAAGCCCGAAATAACATTATCAATATTTCTTAAACAGTTCAGAAATGGATTCCAAGTTATAAAAAGAAAATGAAGGCATAAGTTGTGGAACAGAGATGCGCACAGCACAAAAATAATCAGCTCAGCCTCCCCTCCAGTCTTCTCTTTGGTGTTTTGTTATTCCGTAAGATCTGACGCTTGACAAAGTTGGGAGACGGATGAAAGCCAAGCTTCCTATTAAACATGCCTCAAAGTTTTTGTGAAACATCTAAGAAAGCAATTTACATGAGATGGCTTCCAATGTGGCTTTGTGACAGTATCAGCTACATGTCTCTGAAGGAGAAGGGAATTTCTGTTGTCTCTGCATTTGCAGGTTCTGAGGTGGGAAAAAGTAACGCAGCTGTGAGATGAGGGTCTGACCTATTGGGAAAAAGGTGAAAAAAACAGGAGACGCAGTTAGAGATCTAGAGAAGGGAGCTTTATCAGGAATCAATCCCAGCTTCCGCAGTCACGACACAAAGAACAAATGATGAAAGGAGATACCTCTGTTTGAACTGCTGAACTCCCAACCGCAAACATGTAAAACTTTGTAATAATTAATGTTTTGACCAAGCTTTTTTTTAACAGTAATTGTGCAATCTTACTAAAATAGCCCAGATTAAAAGTTTCTAAATATAGGAATACAAAGAATATTTATAATTCTATAATATGGAGTGCCTTATATGTGGATTAAATCTGGTTGCTCTTACAGACGTCAAAACGATTCTGAGAGGTACATGGTGCTCTGTCAAAACGTTTTGTGGGGTGTTATTGTAGCTAACATGTAGTGAAGTCAGACTGTGTTTTTTTTACGTGTCACTAACAAGGTTGGGAGTTAGTGTAGTCTCAGTAACATTTGCTTTAGTAGTATCAGTCTGTGTTTTGTGTTGTAAACAATGTTGAAAGTTACTGGTATTGTGAATACGCTAACTGATGCTAACGCGGCGCATCAACCAATCAGGGACTGTCTGTAACTTTAGGCACGTGACGTTTTCAGTGACTAGATCAAGGGGTAGAAAAATGAATTCAATATGGCCACAAGATGTGAGGATTTTCACCCTAAAATCCATTCAATGTCTTAACCCGCTGGGGCTGCAGGTTTGCTGGAGACTGTCTTGGTTACTGTTGGGTAAACCAGACTGTCACACAGTCCATGGAGCTGAAACGAAAGAGTCCGCTATGGTAGCCAGCTGCCCAGTGGACAGCTTAGCAAGCTCTGCTGCACAAAGTCCCGCAGAGCAAACGGTCACTGTCACACAGAAGGGCAGAGTTCCGCTCCCTGGCTCTAGCAGAACTCCGCAAACTGAGCTATCCTTCCTATACTGACCAGCAGAGAGCCACTGCGGGTGCTGTCATAGCGGGGGTGACAAAAGGGGCGATGTTTTTCTTTTTTTTAATCGAGACCATAAAAAAAGGTCCCACTTTTTTTTAAACTTCCCCCCTCTCAGGTTAATTCTCAAACTGGGCCACAGACAGACAGAAGTACCGTTTAAAATGGCTGGCAGGCGCAGCAGGAGTGCAGCACACTGCATCGGGAGGGACTCTGACTGATCTGGTGAGCCCAAACACGGTGACATGCATGCCGATGCCTCTGTAGAGCTCTCCAAAACATATTAACACACGCAAGCTACACAACATCATCCGTGTTTTCCATGATGTGGTCAACCAATGAAGTTTGTCGTTGTTTGCAATCGAGGCAAAGATGAATGCGGCCAAGTACACGGATATCCTGGACGAAAACCTTCTCCAGAGTGCTCAGGACCTCAGACTGGGCCGAAGGTTCACCTTCCAGTAAGACAATGACCCAAAGCACACAGCTAAAATAACCAAGGAGTGGCTTCACAACAACTCCGTGACTGTTCTTGAATGGCCCAGCCAGAGCCCTGACTTAAACCCAATCGAGCATCTCAGGAGAGACCTGAAAATGGCCGTCCACCAACGTTAACCATCCAACCTGACAGAACTGGAGAGGATCTGCAAGGAGGAACGGCAGAGGATCCCTAAATCCAGGTGTGAAAACTTGTTACATCTTTCCCAAAAAGACTCATGGCTGTGTTAGATCAAAAAGGTGCTGCTACTAAATATTGAGAAAAGGGTCTGAATACTTAGGACCATGTAATATTTCAGTTTTTCTTTTTAATAAATCTGCAAAAATGTCAAAAATGTAGTTTTTTGTCAATATGGGGTGCTGTGTGTACATTAATGAGGAAAAAATGAACTTACATTATTTTAGCAAATGGCTGCAATATAACAAAGTGTGAAAAATTTAGGGGGGTCTGAATACTTTCCGTACCCACTGTATAAACTGCTTTCCTCTGCCGCTGCAGTCAAGGTCTGTTGGTCCAGTGACGCGTTGCATCACATCTTACTGTGACAACGGGCCACACTACATTGTGTCTAACAAAGTGTGCATTTTCAGAAATTGCATGCTGCCGAAGCCTGAACCGCCCGAAGCAAAGCGGAAGACAGTCACTTCTGACGTGTGGTTAATCTGCGTTAATAAAATGTAATGAATACATTGGAATTCAGGTGACATAGAGGTTTAAATTGAAAGTTTTCTTGAGCCATCATTGGGGTTGTATTCTACAAAGGTCTTCGGAAAAAGAAAATATTAATTTGAATTGTATGATTCTACCGAAGAGACAAGTGGAAGATACACTTGTCTTTTTATCAAGGACTGCAAAATAGACTATACAATGAAGAAATACTCTCATAAATATTTATAATGGCATTGGCATAGTTATAAATAATTAACAGTCACTGGCAGTTTTGTCATATGAAGTCCCTGTTGACGACCACACTTCTCCCCTCAGCCCAGCTAAAGCCTTTCAAATCTGTCTGCCCTTTGGATTTTTTTTTTTATTTCCAATCTGGACTGCCTTTATGGATTACAGTTTGGATTACCTTTTTTAAGAATAGGTCTGTCTGCCAGCCTGTCTACCAAGGGATGACAGATTCCTTGCATATTGACCCCGACTTCCCACCTGCTGCATAAGTTGTTAAACTTTAATAAATTCTTAGCTTGCCTCCTGGTTGTGTGCTCTTTATGTTGTCCAGTGTGAATTCTTATTTATTTATGGATCACAAGCTCTTAGAAACTCTTTAGCTTCACAGATTTGACTTTAGACCTCGACTGTGAGATCAATTTAGTGCAAATGTATGGAAAGAGCTGAGCAACAAAAACCAAGGAGCTGAGCTGTAGATGGGAAGCATCCCAGCTTCCAGGGATGCTTGGCCAGATGGTGAAGCCAGTTGAGTCTTTCAAATAGCTGGGAATAAAAAAACAGAAATTATCTGATAAAGCTTTAACTAATAAATGTTTAAAATGTATGCATAGCTTGACTTAAACTAGTTGAATTAGGCTTTGGATCTACAGTAACTGTTGTTTGCAAAATTCACTGGTAACAAAAAACACAAAAATAGATGGCATAACACAAATTATTGACAAATTTATACTGAAAGTCATTCATTTCAATAAAAACACATTAACTCTCATGCTGGACCTGACCCCCTTTCACTTTCTTACAACTAGTCCACCAGTGCTGCATTGAAAAAACATTGCATGTCCAAAAAAACAAAGGAACTGGCTGTGAGTTTAATTTATAGCATTCTTGACATTAAAACAGATTTTCTCATAAGCTGTCTTTCTCATAAGTAATGAAGTCAGTTTTATTGATAGTTAGTGTTCTCATAAGGGAAAAACTTGCATGTTAGTCCCATTGAAAGTGTTTCATCATCACCTAGAGAATGTGTGGGAGTTAGAGATCAAGTCAATTGCTCAACTTAAAAAAAATAGCGTGTCCATCAAAGCATGACTCTGGTACAGCCTGGCTGTTTTCCTGATTATATAATTACATATTTAACATTTAAATTAGATTCAGATTTATTTTGCGTTACAGCCATAATTAGAGCACTTCGCTGCCTCCTTTCTTGAACGAATAAGCAGCAACTTCTGTGAACCTCATTTTGCTTCAGATTTACACAAAGAAAACAGCAAAGTGTCAACCTGATGGTAAAATAAAACCTCATTACCTGTCTTTCAACTCTTTTAAGGTATGTCAGACTGCATGTAGTTTACTGTTGTTTTTTTCTTTGTGTTGTGAAAATATTTACCAACAAGAGCAATAAAGCTGTATGTCAAGAAAGTGTAAGACAGTAAAATGTTGCATGAACAGTTTGTTGCAGACTTTCACTTACTCCGTGTGATGGTTCAGTCAGCAAACGGATCCAGAGCCTTGAGGGTGCCGCCTCAGAACCGCTTTTAAGTGCTAGGGGTGTGGACTTTCAAGAAGCTTACACCTGATTGGCCAGTGCTGCTGCCATAAAAAATTGACGCAGACTCGGACTAATTACTGTTTACTGACATTGTCTGGCTACAGCATTCATATTGCAAAGAAAATTGCAGCTGAATTGACTTCTTTTTGTTGGAACCGGAAGTGACCCATTTTCTACGGTTGACGTCACACTCAGTCCAGTTCTCATGTACAGTCCATGGTACAAATCTGTGAGGTCTCTCTGAGTGACCACACTCACCTTGGTCTGGTTGTGGACTTTGGAGAAGATTATCCTAAAGGTGAATTCACACCGAACGCGATTTGTGCGGCCCACTCCTCTCTCGCCACGCTGCGAATTCGCTGCTCGCCGTGTAGACAAAAATGTCTAGCCAAAAAAAGGGCCTCGTTCGAGTGTGGAAGGAGCTACCAGCTGTTTTTGATCACTACATGAAACAGTGTCTGTGTTTCATTTCCAATGCATGGAAGATACGGATGATGTTTGTGGTGACAGTAGTTTGTCATGTGCTTGTTAAACTATAATTTTACATCTAATCAGGTTCAAATCTCATTGTTGTTGTGTTTCACTTTTTAAATACAAATTTATATTTTATTAGGCATTAAGAATACATTTTTTTTTTTTTGTAATAGTTTCCTATGAACATATTTTTAAAACCGAACTGCGCGGTGGAGCAGTGCTCTTTCCCGGTTCAAGTCCTGGCTCGGGTTGTCATGAAAGGATTTGTTCATCAGTGGATTTTTCATCGTTTTTGAACAGGAATTATGTGAAAACAAGTAAAATGAGGGGACATTTTTTTATATAACTGTCTTGATGAAAAGAAGAAAATGCATGAAGTTCAAGAGGCCCGAGCAGCCTGTACCTCTATCCCGCAGGGGATCTCTGTCTTGCCACGCCCGCTTAATTTGCATCACAAAACCTCAATTTGCATCTAAACCACTTACTTTATATTGAAACTGGCCACCTCCGCCGCACGAATCGCTTTCGGTGTGTAAGCACCTTAAAGAGTGTGGCAGCATGTACGGCCCTGCACCTTGATTTATGGTCTTTCTGCAGTTACTTCTGTGGCTTATTTAACCATTGTTTAACCATTGTCATGGTTCTTTTTGCGTTTGCGGTGTCTCTGTCCATGATTGCTTGTTATCTGATGTTTCCAGCTTGAGATTTTGTAGCTCTGCTTGTTTTTGCAAATTTCTCTCTTTGGTAAATCTGAGTTTTCCAGTTGTCTCCACGTATTAATTGTTTTTCTCCCTTTTTTGTTGTTCCCCAGATGGATGGAATGGTTATAGCTTATTTGTAGCTGTTCTCTACCTTCTTTGTTATTGTTTTTGTTTCCTCATTTTCCACCTGTTTGTTTATGGTCCATCTTGGCAGCTTTCCAGTGTGTGTGTGTTGGATCTGTCTTTTCTCCTCTCATCTGTGATGATGCTGGTCTGTCATACAGCATCCTAACAACTGACAGTTTGTGTGCAGTGGACTGTTTTGATGACCATAGCAGCTCCTGGTGTGTATGTGTGTGTTCTGGTTTACTGTCATTTTTATTCTGCTGTTTTCTTTGATGGTGGATCTTCACGTCCATGGTGGTTGTTGTGTTTTTTGTTTCTTCTTTATGGGTGAGCTCTATATTTCCTTTTGCGTCCAGAGTTTTGAGATGATCAATTAGAGTTATATTTCTTCTTTACGTCAAATCTGTTCTATCTACACACCGTCAGAGTCTGATTGCAGCTATGTTCAAATGTGGCTCAGAAACACAAGTTCAACCGATCGCTTCTAGTCTAAACATGCGCATATGCAGATTTCAGGCTTCCATGTCCAAAACTCTGGCACCTTTCTAATGCCGTTCTAGGGCTCTACGTACAAAACGTGTGGGAATTGAACACGCATGGATAGTTTAACCAGTTGAACTTTGACCAATCGGGGATTCTGATTTGGTAGTGACATATCAGTAGCATACTTTTCAATACACGGAAGGGCCAAAAAACTGATCATGAAAGAGATATTATTGTGATTTGTGCCCGGCCAGAATTATAAGACACCAATATATCAATACCAATATTCATATATCAGAATACAAATGAAAAACAAAAGGCCTGGAGCAATATTTGTAAGACCTGCACCACTTCAACATTTTGCACCAAGCTTCTTCCAACTGTGAGTGCATGCGCTAGTATCAGGTAGCAACAGTCCTGTGTGAACACTATATGCTAAAAGCACATTCTTGAACACATCACACATACGTACGTAGCTTACTACTTTGGACCCTAAAAGTGCAATAACTCAGAACTGAGGCAAATGAACAGTTTGTTGCAGACTGTCACTTACTCCCTGTGATAGTTCAGTTAGCAAAAGGATCCAGTGCCTTGAGGTGCTGCCTCAGAACTGGCTTCTGGGGGTAAGTCTCTGAAAGGAGGCGGAGTAAAAGATTTGACCTGAGTGCAAATCCTCCTCCTGAAAGTTTCCAGATGAAGCACGGGGTGTTTAAATACTGGAACACAGTAAGTGCATTAAGCATGATTACAAGGACAGCATGTGTAGAAGCAGACTGAAAACACATTTGCATGTTTTTTGATCTTTGTCTTATCAACCTTCACCTGGTGTTTCATCTCCTTGTACTCCCATCAGCCCTCTTCTGTCCTCAAAATGTTCCACTTTTCCTTAACTAACCCTCTCCTCTTAACGGACTCCGGAAGACGGCATATACAGTCAATGGTGCAACTACAATTGTGTGGCCCTGTGGCGAATCACTAACCTGTCCAGGATGTACCCTGCCTTTACCCAACAATAGATGGGATAGGCTCCAGCAACCCATTGACTCCGAAAGGGTTTCACCACATTTGGAAGATGGCAATTTCTCAATGTTTTAAGCCACCTCTAGTGGTCATTTGAGGAACTGCAGAGTTTGCCATTTAACTCAGAAATGGAAAGCAGGGGCATGATTGAAACAAATACTTTCCTAATTAATGGTAGCATAAAATGTAGCCATTGTGTGCAGTCAACTGCACACGACACACACTTTTTAGCTAATGATAGTGCTACAGATTTTGGTTCAGAGATGGGATGCTTTTTAGCATTTTAGAAACCAATTACAAACATTTCTTGCGAGTTCAGATGAGACGACCCTGCAGGTTTTGGTTTGCAGTTACCCTGTAAAGTAGTGGGAGGCTGAGACATCTCAGCTATTATTAAAAATTATACTATTCTATGAAAAACATTATGCAAATTTTAAATTGATTTTAAAATATGTTCAAATTAAAAAAAATTCCATTAGGTTTTTAAAATTAATGTTATTTTAATATCAATGATTATTTAGCAAAATTTTTGTCGCTTTGGGCAATAGTTCTATTTTTAAGTGTTGTTAAGGTTCTTCTCATTTCTTTCATATTTCAAAATAAAGGTTTTGACATATTTTTCAAAACAAAAGTTTTGAAATATGAAAAGATATCAAAAGCTGGGAAAGACTATTTCCCTGAGTGCCTCCATGGTCTTCATAATTTTTTTTTTTTTACTTGAAGTGAGTGATGAACCCACAAATGTTCCAGACTTGTGAGGCTCTGCAGTTGGTTTGTTTGTTTGTCTTCTTGTCTTGTGGATTTGTTTTGTCCTTTAAGCAATGAGGCCCCTTGAAACCAAAGGTGTGTTTCCTGCTGCAGCTTTCAAAATAAAATCATAATCTGTCAAGTTCATCAGTCAGGGAAAATTCAGAAGTTGGGGTCTACATGGAGGGGGAAATTTTTAAAAAAGAGCATCAAAGGCCTCATTGGTCTGTTTGTATGAATGGCTCATCAGTCTGCTTTCCCAAACTGCTGAGATATAAGCATCATGACGTAACTCCTCTGCAACCAACTTCAAACTGGGTCATCCCACAGAAAAGCTTTACATGTGCACAGTTTATAGGCCTGTCTTCAAATGCTGCCATCTACAAAGGCACAGTGGTTAATGAATCTGATGTGTCTATTTCAAACAGAAATTTCCATCACTAATGTATTTATTATACATCTCCTTCCTGAACCAGAAGTGACTGCTTCACTGAATCGATGTTCTTCATCCACTCAGCCACGGTCATATATTAGTGCTTTGATTGCTTTTTTTTTTGTAACACGTCTTCTTAAACAGCTTTAGATTTTGTAACCAACTATTTTACATTTCTTCAAGAGCAGAAAGCAAAGCATCTGTTATTCTGTCACACAATGCACACAATTTTGAAAAGGTTCCTTTAATTTGACGAGTTTATTTTAATTTGAATTAAGTTATTTACTCTGATTTGAGGGATTTCGTTTAGTTGAGCGAACGAGATTATTGCAAAGGCTGTAACCCCTCTGAACTAGAGAGGGTCCAATCATAACAATTTCCAAAGGTGGCTAAGAAACTACAGTGGGGATCAAAAGTTTGGACACCCCCGGTAAAATGTAATGTCATTGTGCATAAAGAACCCAAAGAAAAAAAATCTCCTAAAGGCATCAGTAGACAGATGAGTGTGAAAAAGTTTCAATTCTTTAGTTGTTTCATTGTAAAATGAAAGTTTATTTCCTTTTTTTGGTTGGTTTGCTAATCAGTACAACTAATAATCGGGGGTTTCATGATTAATCAACTTAATCAAATAATCAATTTATATTATACAATCCAACCAGATTGATCTGTCAAAGTAAAGTTGTTAATCAAATCGACCTACATATTATAAAATTATTTCAAAATAAAATAAATTGCTAATTGATATTGGAAGATGCCATTTGGATTGAGACACGGTAGGTTTAATTTATGGGCTGAACTTAAATGTTAATGGTTTTGACATTAATTCTTGTTTGCCTGCTTGTTTGTACCCATATTTAATTTACACTTGATTACCTTGTAAGAAATACAAGGAATCTGGAAAACTTCACCTGCAATGTTCAGTACCAGCTATTTATCTCTGAGTCACACTGGTTGAAGTTTTGAATAAAGACGTCCTGAATCCATTTTGAATCAAATCAGCAATCACAAATTATGACATGAATCAAAGCGTTGTTATAATTAATTGTTATACCCCTACTAACAATCTAAGGTAAGGTAAATAACCTGCAGCAACAGAAATTGGTACAATGACAATGTTGAGTTTTTTGTTTTGTTTTTTAGAGAACTGTAGGAGGATCTAATCAAAGCAGCCGAAACACCAAAAGCAAAAAATAAATTCCAACATTACGAAACCCCATGTTGTCAAAAACTAAAACCCTGCCACTGGGTCTATAATGCGTGTACAGGCTTGCATCAGGCCTGCAAGTGAATGTTCAAAAGCAGCCCTATGTACTAGTATTATGGTCAGTGGAGACCAAAGTCGAGCTCTTAGGCATTAAAGGGAGAAAAAATGTTGTCAATGTCCTCCAAAAACATCATCAAACATGGAGGTGGAAAAATTAGACTTTTTTTTGCTTTTGGCTTCTGCACCGCATCAAAGAGGAGATGGATGGGCCCACACTCCATCAAATCTTAGGTAAAAACCTCCTTTTCCAAGCCAGAGTACTGAAAGTAGGCCGTGTATTGCTTTATTAGCAGGACATTGAGCTTGAACACACTGGGGAAAAAACTTCGACGACACAGAGGAAGAAGAACATTACCCTGTCTCTGTTCTCCAAAGCCCAAAACAATTCGACTTATCAAACATTTGCCATTGAGCTTTAACTCTTTAACACAGAAGCTTTGGCTCTTATGACTACTGTAAATCTTCAACCATTTGCACAATTAATGTAATTCCAGCACATTCTGATGCAGAGAAAAGCAGCCTTGGGCTGATAAGCAACAAGTGTATTGTGCAGGCCTTGAGGGCTGGTGTCCTATAAGTTTTCTAACCAACCTGCCATTGAAGCTCCTTATCCCAGTAGATAAGGCAGGGTTTCTGAAAAACCAGTAGGAGGCCCTCGAGGCCTGGATTTGGGCACCCTTGGTTTATACAATCGACGTAAATCAGCTGATTCATGGCGATCTTGTGAAATATTTACAGTTTGTCAAAGAGTGTAGGTGTCGCCAGCAGCATCTCCAGTGTTAACATGTTAATGAGGTCTGCAAGGAGGACTAACTTTCCTGAGATGTAAGATAGATAAGTGGATGAATAGAGAAAACACTGGATCTCTGTGATACTAATACAGTGGTCCCTTGTTTATCACTAGGATTATGTAAAAAAAAAAAAAAAACGTGATGAGTGAAATCTGCAAAGTAGAACTATAGATGTTTAAGCACTTTAAAACTCCTCACTACATACTTTGCACATTTTTCTTAGACACACATGAACATTTTCACACTTTTCTCTCTTCTTTAAATTCTCAAAGTTCAAACTTTCATTGAAAAATAAGTCCAGTATTGAACAGTATGAAAACGTCGATCTGATTGGGACTGAAGATGTATGTAACTGGTAAACTGAACACATTTTGTACAGGAAACAAGACGCAGAGAAGATGACCAATAAGGACGCAGAACATGAAAAAGCATGCAAAATTTTACTGAAATAAAATCAGCAAAACAGTAGGACCATGAAAGATGAAAGTCTAACGTTGATCTGAGGAATCCAAACTAAGAAGCTGCTTCTATCAGCCTCCCTCATTGTGGACTGGATGCGCAGCATTTTATCGTGATGAACTGCTTTGCCTTGGGAAGACGACCAGTCAGAGGTGCCTCTTTGGTGCCCCCAACTGTTTATTTTTTTTTATTTATTTTTTTTGTCAGCTTTCATATTTTTATGTTGGACAAATCTCCTCAAAAAGGTGATGTTTTTGAAACAAATTTGATTTCTGCTTTCAGAGTTTCAAACCAAGTCTTCCACAATAGTGGTGCTAATAGAAAAGCAGATATTGAAACAGTATGCACAGCAGTCCTGTTGAAAGCAGGTGGAATAGTGAAGCTGGTGCAACACTGATAATGACTAAACTTTTCTTCTCTGTGCCAGTTTGAGCAATTTGGATTGAGGTTTAAAGACAATGAAAGGCTTGTCTGTCTGGATTTAACACAAAGAAGAAAAATACAGATAGGAAAAGAAGAAGCAGATGATGCTTAGTTTTCAGCAGCTGCTGTTTATACCACGCATCTGCTGCTTTAAACATACAAGCAAAAAAAAAAAAAAACCAAAATAAAGGAAATCAACAAAAAAACACAACACTTCTTTCTGCACAAACTGCTGGAGGAAAACGATGGATGGATCCTCATAAACCTTCAGAAAGAATATGGTGAGTTTCTCCAGTAATTTGAAAAACCGTTAAAAAAAAAAAAAAATGAAGCACTCTGACTGTGAAGTATGCCAACACTGCCCTCTAGTGCGTGGAAACGTTATCACAACACAATCTCTGCAGATGCATTCTGGTTATATTATGACATCTTTAATTGGATGTTTGCTTTACTGATAGAACTTAATACATTTGTGTCAGGCCTTCCTGACTGTGTCCCAGCACAGTCTGGTTAGGGCTTTACAGGAGGTTAGGGACGTGCAGCCATAGATGCTAAGCTAAGATAACTGGAAAATGCCTTCGGAAGAAAATGTGCCACTAAATTCACTACAGTTTAAGTTAAGTTATTTATGTGTTTATTCCATCTTTGATTTACTGAATTACTTTTTGGCCATTTTTATTAGCAGTAATGTTGCTAGATTCCATTCGAGCATTGATATTGAAATGCCTATGCAGTCAGGTTACATTTCAACACTTTTGACCTCATATTATAGGCATGCATCACATTTCAAATGATCAAATTTTTGCAACACATTCCTAGTTTTATACATGACCAGGTGGGGTGTAAACCAAAGTAAACTATAGACACACACTTGCAAGAGGTTTAATGCAAGACAGGGAAAACTAAAAAAGTGTAAAAGAATGATTGCTTTCTCTTTATTTTATTACATCCACTTCTTTATCCTTCTTTGATACAGGGTTTGGCGTCTTTCTCATTTTTCTACATGCAATATATCTTATATTTTTACTTTTTTTGTATTTTTGATCACTTTTTAATTTCATTTTCATAAAATGATGCCAATAATACACATTTCATAGGCATATTTCATTAAAACAATAAATAGGTTTGAATGGTATGAGTTCTAATTTTGATATAAATTGGACTTTTACTGGGTAGCAATGCTTTATTTGACAACCTTTGAGAACCATTAGAAAGGCTTAATAACTGGCATGGGAAACAAAAATGTTCAGACTGATGTTCTGATTGATTCCCTCTGTTTCTAAAGCAGTTTTGTATTCAACATGTATCTGTAAGACCTCCAAGATAAAGTGGGGCACAAAGGTTTTTAGTCATCACCAATTCCTCAAGCTGTACCATTTAAAAAGACGAGTTTGGTCTGATTAGCGCAATTTCAGATTAGCACTTGAACCTTAAATACTTTAGTTGACAGGAACCTTGAATTTAACAGAACCTTTTCTTCTTTTTGGGAGTAGAATGAACTCAAACTACTGTGAAAAAAAAAATAAAAACTACCTACACCCGGCCAACTGAGCCATCAAGTCGCTCATTAAATTATATTATATCTTATATTAAATTAAATTAGAGCTCTTGAAATGAGGTTACTTAAACAGGACAGGTTTTCTCCAGACAGAAAGACACATTTTTAGGTAATTTATTTTTATTATAGCAAAACAAAGTCAAGTCAGTCATTCGAACAAATTTAATGCATTGAGTTTAAAACTATCACACAACATGACTCTGTAAAACAACACATACGCTAAGTACAATTCCAGATTTTTTGTCTTTTTTTTTTTTTTTCTGGGGGGAAAAGTAGATTTGTTCAATCCATGATTTTTTTTTTTTTTTTTTGCTGCATTTTGGCTGTTTGTAATGTTATTTATGTTGAGTCACCATATTATTAAGATTTCAGAAGCTAGAACTGTCTGGACCAAGATCCCAGCTTTTAACTTCAGAAGTGCATCATTTTAGCTAATCAAAGCATTTTGATTCAATCATGTTTTGAGATCCCATTAATAAAAAAAACTGAGTTCTAATAAAAATTTTTGCTGAGCTTGATTTCCAGGTCACATTCAAGAGGATGACAGATGAGAGCTTTATGATGTGTAGCATTTGCTCACTCTTCATTCTGTAGTAAAATATTGACTGCATAATGTTTTCATTGAGAGTCTTTTAGTGTGCTGTATTGATTTTTTTACTTATGAAAAAAAAGGTCTGTGAGCACTTCTGCCAATTCTAATAACCAGGTAGAATAAGAAACAGCATGCTGGCTTGCAGAAATTCTGAAATCGTTCCTGCTTTCAAGTATAGTTTCTGAATGACAAATCAATTAGACAAAGCTCCTTCCATTCCAGGAGGAATTTATGGCAAGTTCATAAAACCAGTCATAAATTCCATAATTCACAGATTTATCACATGCTAACTCTTTATTCACTTCAGGCACAAAAAGGATGTGCAGGTTTAGAAAAGGAATGATGATGTTCACACCACAGCTCCTCATGTGAAAACTGAATCCCTTTAAAAAAACACTTTTTTTGTGTGTCAAAGACTTTATTGTAATTAAATGAAATGAAATTTAGTTTATTATGTTGAAGTATGAATGCAATCATGGTTCATTTGAATGATCAGCAGTGATCTGCAAAGAAGAAAAATCCCTATTATCCACACACTTCAAGGCTTCCATGTTCGCTGTTCGTTAATGGCGTTTTTTTTGAGTGAGCCTGCAGACAGAAAATTGGGCTAACAGTTTTTTTTACATGGAAAAGCAGATATTTCCTGGCAAGTTTCCATTTATTCGATTTATTTTGTTGTTTTATATATGTGAATGAAGAAATGAATGAAGTGAATGAAGATGAACCGTAAGTTGCTTAAAACGTGGGAACTATTTTGTATCCAAGGCAACAATTATTTTCTTGTTTCGCGGACTATCAGCTTGTTTAATTGGTCCTTTAAGTTGGGAAGTAAAGTTGGACAGGGAAATTGGGGCAAAAGAGTAAGAAAGGTGATGACCATTAGGCTGAAAAATGTTTTCCAGTCTAGTATTATTGTGTCTAAATGGTGAAAAATTACTAGTAAAACAAAACATATTCAAGAGCTGAACTTAAACCAGAAGGTAAGAAAACAAAACTTTAACTGGAAAGGACCAATAAAGAAATCTACCCAGCAATATTGTCATTACACACACATACACACCCCTCGGGTCCGCATGGGTTCTCATGTGCTGACCGGTCTGCAGCCACTAAAAGGTTAGGGACCACTGCTGCAAATGATATAATGCTGCAGTAGCATATCATAACCACATTACTCCACATTTTTCTTTAAAAGGGAGATCACAGGATGAATAGCGTAAATTTGATCTAGCATTGGGCACTCACATACATATTTCTCCACACTGTTCATGCTTAATTACAACATAACATTAAGATTTTGCTGCAGATTAGTAATTACCTAAAAATCTAGTTCAGAGCAGCGTGGGTAATGCCTTCTAAAAGCTCTCTGGGAAACACTTTTACAGGAGTAAATGTGAGAGACAGGTTAAGGCAAAGTGGCTACATCATAATTATCCTATTTAATGACAAAGGTGTACCTGGGATACACGTGCCAGAACAAATTAATCATGGATAATGGTATATGTTAATTTTCAGGAAAACATTTTACTGAGACATTGTGAGTGACACAGCCTAGTTTATCTGTAATGAGATAAATGAGGAACTGGAAACTTTTGTTAAAAAAACAGACATAAATGTTTCCTTGATAGGTCGCTGAAGACAAAAATCATAGTAAATGCATGAAAAGACAATGTTGCTGTTAAACCACAACTATATCTGGACTTTCAGGCAGTACAATTCAAAGGACTTTATATTAACCATGTTATCTGCTTACATTCACACCCGATGACCAAACATTACCACTTATTAGTACATAAGAGCTTGTTTTAAAAAATGACGTGTTATGTAATGAAGCAGAAAAATAGCTGTGTAATTTGATCAGAAATGTTAGGTTGTGAATACGGGTTCGACACCACAATTATAGACTTATCTCTGCTCCTTTATATTTATAATTTTAAAAATAAATGTTAAGGTGGTATGATTTGTTTTCTATTTCCACTTCATTCCCATTCGGGGTCACAAAGATGCTGGAGCCCACCTAGCAACTGATGGGTGTAGGTGTAGTCTTCCCTGGAAGTTTGCCAGTCCACCGTAGAGTGGTTATACAACTATTGCCTGATAATGTTAAATCAACATTTCTCCACATGTATGCATACGTGGGTAATAAGTAAAGCTGTCAATATTAACGTGTAAAAGCACACGATTAACAAAAATAAATAAATACTTGAATACACATTATTGCTAATAAATCAGACTTGCGAAGAACTGTTTTCCACCGGTTCAGGGCTCCGCAGCATGCTTCAATTTCTGAAAAAGCCCATTATTTTTATATTATTATTATTATTATTATTATTATATGTTTTTAGGTTTAGAGCACTTTTTTTAAAAAAAAAAAGACTATTTGATACGTAATGTGGCCTGTTGACACGGTAACAAGCCAATGCATTGTCGGGCCAGCAGACCTCGACTGCAACGTCAAAGGAAAGTGATATATATGTTGGTTATCACGATATGTTAAATGTAGCATCAGTTCAGAGAGAACTCTTAGCTCAACTCAAGCACTTACGGCTTGTTTTTGTCCAAATCATGAAGAAAAAGTTTGTTTTGAAGATGTCTGTACAATTAAAACACTGTGATCAGATTTGAGAATTCACCCACACCATTTAAAGTACAGAAACACAATGTTTGTTTCTTATGACTGTATATCTTTGTTTTTTTTGGAGTGATACTGCAGTCATAAAAAGTCTTTAGAGTTCTACTAATGTTGCTTATCAACACTGTTGATGTGTTTTGTACACACAAATGACATTTCTGGGATATCTGAGTTATCCCTGCGACAGACTGGCGACATGTCCAGGGTGTATGCTGCCTTCGCCCATGGGTGGCCGAGTTAGGCTCTGGCAGCCCCATAACCCCAAAAGGGACCAAACAGGTTTAGATAGTGTGGACGGATGGATGGATACACAATAAACAACAGACAATAAGAAAGAAAGAACATATTTCTCTCTGGACTAGTTTTGTTCAAAAGCTGTGTTTTATCGGGAAAAAAATTAACTCAAACATTATGATTTATCCTCCCCTCCTAACAGACAAAACTACGAGTCAGGTTCATTTGTTTGGAGTATCCGACCAGTCCTGTTCATGCTCCAAAGCCTCCTCTGGAGACTTGTGTCCATCTAAACGCAGCTACTGTGTGTGGTTTGGTTCCTCTGTCATTGACCTGAGACATCCAAAATTGCTCTTTGGCCATCAGGTGGAAGCTGACCTCATCCAACTACATAAGGTTAAAAAATGCTTCTCTTGATTTCATGTCATACACTGTATAACAGATGCTACCCTATGAATGGATGAATTCAGTGGTGTGAAGTATTTGAGTAAATTGACTTTGTTACTTTAAGTATTTTTTGCCTACTTTGTACTTGTACTGAGTATCAAAATTACAAGCAACTTTTACTCTACATTTGATTAAAAATTTGTACTCTTTACTCCACTACAATTGAACGGACCCTTACCGTTAGACATCTAGTTGTGATTGTGCACAAGAAGTCTGCATCTTTATTTTTGTTGCCATGGCAGGTTTGTTGGGTGGATTAAACCATCTGCAGGGGTCTGAAGGTACTGTATGCTATTTATGAGCTAAAACACATGAACGAGAATTAGCAGTCAGCCTGTCTAATACCAGGTGTAGCGACATGGTTGCAGCCAGGTATAAAAAAAAAAAAAATAGTAATTTGCAGTTTTCATAACAAGAGAAGCACGACACTTTAAATGTTGACTTTATTGTATGATAACCCACCGATCATCCTTTAGTACTGCAGCAATGATTTTTGATCATTTGAAGAAGGGCTGATGTGACTGTTCAGACGGGAAAAGCGCCTTTTCAAGGGGGAGCAAAACGATTAGTGTTCTTTCAGACCATAACAGTTTCAGGCCTTAAACTTGAACCACTGGAAATTGGAAATTAACAGAAGGATTGTTGCATTTTGTTATCCTAAATTTTAAAGAACTGGTAATGAAACAGATAATGGTCTGGAGTCATCTCTGTTTTATCACTGTTTTTAAAAGGAGGCCTCTGGGCTGAGAAGTAGAAGTTAGTCTCAAGGCTTCGATATGTGAAACATGAGACATAGTTCTAAGTAAAGCTTGGTTCTATAGAAGAACTGGAGTCAGACTTTTCATAATGGGGTCTAACTGGTTAAAAGTTAGACCCCACAAACACACTGACTGTTGGGCAAGGATATGAACCCCTTACAAATCACTTGACAGATAGATGCATAAGTCAGTGAGTAGCAGATTATCAATAGTTGAGATGTTCATGTTGAGATCATTTCAAAGATAACGTTCTTTTCTGCAATGACGTTGTGTTCTGCTGTACAGCCAGACCTCCAGCAGTTGTGGGTACTCATGACTCGCCGCATTTCTTTTTTTCCTCATCACCCTCACCCAGTTTGAGCCGCATATATTTGTCTGCTCCACTCTACTTCTCTCCTGGTTTGTTATAGTTTTGTGCTCATGGTCAAACATGACTATCTCATGCCCTTTGTCTCTCTTTTGCCAACCATTTTTCTGTTTTTTGGACCTGGAGTTTATCTGAAAATGTACTCATCTCCTGAGTTTTTTTGTTTTCAGATCTTACCCCTTTGGACAGATTGTTGGATTTTGCACCACCACCCTGACCACTGTAGCTCCTCATCCTGCCTTATTCTATCAGAAGACTCATCTGATCATCTTTAATCTATAGCATTTTTTGACACATATATTTGATGTCACAAAAACAGTCTCCTCTAGTTAAGATGTAAAAATGGCCTCTGTGGCAGTCATTTTGGTGCATACATTGTATTACCTTGTGTGCGTGTGTTTCTGCTTATGTCTTGCCTGATTTGCACAAGTACCTAATAATGACATGTTCATGGTTTTCTATATAGAGGTCAAAGCACCGAATGTGGATTAAATGCAGGTCAGTACACAGAATTCAAAACTTAACATGTAGATCACAAAGGGACCATTTAACAAGGTTAAGTTTGTGTGTGTGAAAGATTCAACATTTTTAAATTATTTATGATACACTTAGGGACTGCACAGTGATGCAGTGGTTAGCGCCCTTGCCTCACTGCAAGAAGGACTTCGGTTCAAGGCCCGGCTGGGGTGAATCACCAATGGGGGACCTCTCGTGGTGGAGTTTGCATGTTCTCCCCGAGTATGCATGGGTTTTCTCCAGGGATCCCAGCTTTGTGTATGGGTGTGTGATTGTGGCCCTGCAACAGATTGGTGAACTGTCCACGTTTTTTTTTCACCTTTCCCCATGAGTGGCAGGGTTAGGCTCCAGCACCCCCATGAAAGACATGAAACGGGTTTAGAAAATGGATGATTAATAACCGGTATCGATCATGGAGCCAGTGACTTCTCCCCAGTGGAAATGAACCTGAATCACTGTGAAAGAGGGCCATCTGCAGAGAAAGGTCAGAAAACAACAGGAAAGATGCAAAAAAACAAAAAAAACCTTTAAAAAATTAATTTTAGTCATTCATTAATTTTATATACCGTTTTATCCCTTTCGGGGTCACGGGGATGCCGGAGCCTAACCCGGCTACTCAAGGGCGAAGGCAGGGGACACCCCTGGACAGGTCGCCAGTCTGTCGCAGCGGTCACAGTCACACACACACACTCACATCCACACCTAGGGACAATTTAAAATGGCTAATTGTCAAGTGTATCCTAATTTTTTAATGTGCTTTTCCCACACTCTAAAAGGGCTGAGCATCCAAGGTTGAAGGTCGATTTACTCAGACTGCCACTTTAGATAATTTTCCAAATCTTTATTTAATCGGTCAGCAGTCAATAGGTAAAAACCTTAAAACACACATAACAATAAATAGTGATAAATTCAAATTCCATGTACACAATAACAACAATTTTAATTAATAATAACTTTATGGACTTTAAAGTGCTTTAATTACTGGTAAACTCATTACAATTTTATTTTACAGTGAATTCACTTCCTTTAAAATCATGTTTTTAATAAAGCGCAACTACCCTTTTAATCATATTTCACACTGCATATTTACACAATTATTTAAAAGAAGAGTTTCCAAAGTACACCCGTGAGTTTAACATCCTGAGCCCATGAACATGAAAATTCCGACCGGTGTGCGAAGTACACACAAGCGTTTGCAAAGCGCTCACCTCATCCCCACAACACGTCAAAGTGAACGAGAAAATAAGCGATCGCGGCCGTTTTAACGCTTAGACAAAGCAACTTCTTACCGGCTGCCTCTTCAACAGTAGAACTATGGATACTCAATCGCACACAGGTAGGCAGACACGCTTTACACATGCGCAAGTGGAGGTTGTCACAGGTGCTTCTTATAATGAGACGTGTGCGTCACCATTAAATGCCCGACGCAGCGCGATCAACTGCTCCACAGTTCCACCTCATGTGACCCTGCCAGACGCTCAGCGCAACACTAATTAACCTATGAAGTATGTTTTTGGACGGTCGGAGGAAGCCGGAGTCCCCGGAGAAAACCCACGCATGCACGGGAGAACATGCAAACTCCACAAAAAAAAAAAAAAAAAGTAAAAAAAAAATGCACTTAAAAATTAAAAAGTGATGCAAAAATCTCAGCCATTTGGAAGATATTAGGAATAAGAGAGGCATATATGAGATGACTTAAGGTTTTTTTTTTTTTCCAGACTCACTTATCTTTTCTCATCCTCTTCCTACATTCTCCACATTTGGTACTTTGACCTCAAAAAATAAAATCATGAATACATCATTAGAAGTTACTTTTGTAAGGCCTTATGGTGTATTTAGACTGGGCCCATCTGGTTTACTTTGAGTCAACCATAGTGTTTTTTTCCCCCAATAATTGTGATCAAATTCTTAGTTTTTAATACACACAAGCAGACCCTGGTCTGGAACCAGGAACTGCTCTCTGACCCACCTTCGAGGTAGTCTCGGTTAGTTTTTAATCAGACTGAGTTCTGATTTGCTCTGAATGTCCTCAATCTTTTTTTGTCCTCTGGACAAACATGGAGCAACAGTGAGACACAGCTGTTCATTGAAATGTGGTCGGATGAATGCAGGCTCATTAAAACAAACTATTATTTCTCACACTGTTTTTCCTACAATCTATATGTCATAAACACTTATCAGTGTACCTTTTTAGCAGTCGCCTCCTCAGCAACCGCCTTGTAGCATGGCTCCACCGTACCCAAGCAGCAAGTAAAAAGTATTGAACTTGGCGTTGATACAGACATTCAAATTTGTTCAGCAAAATATATAGTTTGAATAAGTCAACTATCACAAAGGATCACAAAGCGTAAGACTTCCTTATTCTTTCTCTCGTTGTTTTGCCCTGACCTTGTAATTCCTGGCCAATAACTGAAGAGATCATTAGTCACATGGTTTTGTTTACAAGCTTTGGTTTGAAACAGGAAAGCCTCCTTGATTGCAGTCTGAACACAGACCAAACGCAAGGTTCAGGACTCGACCAAATGAAGCAGTCACCATAATGGATGTAATAAAAATGGAACGTACCATTGTTGAGCGTGTAGTACGTGTATTTTATCTGTACATCCCTTATCCAACCGCAAGGGCATTTATGACTAAGGTACTAGTCAGGTAAGACATGAACAGTCAGTATTTTACTCTTTGGCGTTTTAGGTTCAAAGCCATTGGCCTTAGATTGTAAATGTCAAATGATTTTTCTTAATTTTGGTTCATCTTAAGTGTTTCCTTTTGTTCAAATAGAACTTTCTGGTGAGACCCAACAATAAAGTTATTTAAATTACTAATCAGCTTACTAGCAGCTTTATTTGTAAACAGATGTTTGTGGACTAATGTGGTGTTTTGACCCTGGCTTGATCTAAAAAAATGAGATGTGAGCCTCAACCTTCTGTTTTTTTTGTTACTCATTTGTTGTTTTTGGTTAATTACTATCCCTTTTTTAAGTTGAGCTTTCTTGAACATACTTTTTTTTGTGCTTTAAGATTCATTTGTATGGATCCACAATTTTAATGAACACACTTGTTCTGAAATGACTCCAGTAAGTATTTTGGTGTAATTTCTTCATCTAATGACTCCCTCCCTGAAATATATTAAACAAATTCCTAAAAATTAACATGAGCTTTTGGAGTCTAGAGTCTCTATAGGTCTTCTTTACGCCAACCACTGAGGTTGATAATTCCCATTCTCCTCCTCAAGGCCTCTTTGTGCTAAGAGAGGGTTCATTTAGGTCTCAGGGGCATGGATCACAGATTTGACCCCCTCACCGTATGTCGCCAATTCACAATGTACCATTGAATCCAGGGCTGTGTCTGAATTCTCTCCCTACGCCCTAGCTACTAAAAACTATATAGTGCAGGACTTTCTAGTGGCCTGGATTCTGAAAGCATTTCAAACTTTTTTTTTTTTTTAACTGCAAATATGATGTCTTTTTACAAATACTATTTATGAATCCATTGTGTTCTGATGTAAAAAAAAAATTAAAAGGTTTGTAATAAAAATGAATTACATTTTTTTTAAATGCTCAAACACAGTGCATTGTGGTCTATGTTCACCAGTCTAGATGCACACTGGTTTTTGGCAGGGACTTTTGGAAATTTCTAGGGCAGTGGATTTAGAATTGTAGATTCAGATAACTCTACAAAATGGTGATAGTGCACTATGCAGTGAGTAAGAAAGGAATTCTGACAGAGCCCAATACTGTGGCTGAAATGTATAATGACCTTGAAAGGGGGGAAAAAAAGATTGTTTTCTTTATATACAGATAATTGGAAAATTATAACTAAATCCATGCATGAAAGGATTGAACTACTCTAAATTCGATTTACTGAAAAAAAAAATCTGTGTAAAGCTTTGAGAGTTGCTTTAATCACCTAAAAAAAATAGAGCGCCAGGAGAACTTCTTTGTGTTGAAAGTGCTGTCTGTAACAGAGAAACAGATTTGAAAAAGTGTCTGTTTTTGAATTAGAGGCTGCTGTTGGTGTAATTTTAAAATGAGTTTTTCTTGTTTTACATTTGCATTTTGAGGGAGGAGGTAGCTGCCTCCCAACTCTCTGCCATCACTAAGAAAAAAACAATCACCTGTTTGTGTTTACAGCGAATGTGTTGAGAAATATTGAAACAAATTGGATTTTTGTCTTTTTCTTAGATTGCATAAAGGTAATCATGCGTTCTTTGTTATTAAATGTCAAAATGATTCCACGTTCAGGAGATGCTGGCTGAGAGACTGAACTGTAATGGGGAGAAGCTGACAGTCAGAGAGGTGGAGGAGGATGGAAACGATGTGACGAGCAGGGCTGAGGAAACGAGGGAAAAGAATGAAAAGAGAGCAAGTGGAAGTGAAGTGGAATGAAAGGGAGTATAAGATAATGGGAGTGGGTGGAACGGCAGATAGAGGAAATGTCATTTCTCATTTGCAGTCTTTTATCTCTGGCTCCCTCCTCACCCCCAGATCTCTCTTCTCACCCACACAAAAACAGGGTGTCAGCGGAAATCCTTCCACACATGCTTACATGCTGCTGTTTCACTTGGCTTTTCTGAAACAATCACTTTGTATTTAGAGTTGGAGGACTCCCTCATAATGAAAGCCTGCTGGAGGACACAGGGCAACAGAGCACAAATGAATGATGAGTTGGTGACCACTAGATGTCACAGTCGAAACGCCTTGGTTTCTAACTTTTGTTTTTAAAAAGTTTTCTGAAAAATGAGGGCAGGTGACTTAAAAGTGCATTCATCAGTCCAATAAAATGCATTTTAGAAACACTACAGTGGTCTCCAAAAAAACTAGCACTGACGTACATGTACACTAGGCCTATTTCCAAAAATAATTCTTCCTCAAAATGATGCATGAATCTACTGCACACATATACAAATACAATCTTTCACAAATGACATTTTTTTTGCCTGCTTTTGATAATGATTTGAATGAAATTTTGAGCTTTATTATCTTAACAAATGTCCTCCGTCATCAGAAAAAGTTCCATCCTTAAAGTGGGAATGACCTGATAGGTAAATGAAGAATGTATAGTGGTAATTAATGCAGCAAATACCAAGAGGAGGCAACGTGACAAGCCTGACAAATGTCAAAAGATGTTATTGCCTTAAAAATGTGGATTGTGACGACAAGAGTAATCCAAGTGGTAGTTGGAGCACTTGGGTCTGAACCTCCCAACTCTGGAAGAGTGCCTCCAGGAAATTCCAGAAAACGATATTGTAGTGATCCTGCACACGGCACCAGTGCATTGTGGGAGTTAGGTTTGGTTCTGTTGAACCATGAGTGAGTTGGTTTATGCAAGGCAAGACATTTGCAATGTTAAATCTGTCAGATGTGTTCAAGGTAAAGCTGGCATATTAAAAGATTCTACTATGAGTATCTGACTCCGCTATTTTATTATGCCTCCTAAACCCTCCAGCTGCCCGGGGTCCTGTGATGTATGAGACAGGGGTCAGCTCAATCTTTGGTCAAAGCAGTTTAGGCGGTAGATGCTATCACCTTGCTAGTTAGCATAGCTTAGTTCTGCTCCATCCAGGCCTACGTGATATGACGGCCACTACAATATCTATGATCTCTGGTCAAAACTGGAAACAGCTGCAATAATGAGCAAAACCATTAAACTTCCGTTACGTTTTTTTCTAAATAATCTTTTATTCAGTGACCCCAACAAACAAACAAAGTAACAACTGTTGGATTTCTTGAGACTTTGATCATTCAAAAGAGTATGTAATTAAAATAGTCTGATATAAATGATGCCAGTTCACAAAATGCTGGGAAATATGATCGACCCAAGTGGATTATTCCTAATAATCTGATTACGTCCTGACAAGTATATGTGACAACCTGGTTTATATATTTCAATTTTTATTTATTTTCTCTCAGACTGTGCTTAAAAAAGGCAAAAATAAATAAATAAAATGTCCATAGTAAGTCTTGTCAGAGAACGAGTGATCATGGTTTGAAAAGAGTAAACCATGGATTAGCAGATTTCTGAAATGCACTCAAATAGATCCCATTTAATTGCAGTTACCTGATGATTTGTCATAGTTTTTCAGTCATTAAAACAAGCTCAATATTAAGCAGTGGGGAAAATATGAAATGATTCGTCAGTTATTGGTCAAACTTGTTGAAAGAAAATGAATTTTTTTATTTATCACTCCAATTTTACATGCTTTGAACATTACAAGGGAATTTTTTTTCTTTATCAAAGCTGATTTAAACAACAAACCTCTTCAGATTCTGTCTTTCCATCTCCAATGTTTACTATTCTTTTAGCGTTTTTGGACATTTCTAGTGTCAAACATACAACTACTTCTGCAATTTTGCAATTGTTACGGCTCAACTTTCTGAATTTCCAATAAAATAAACTGTCTCAGGCCCTTTTAAAAACAGGTGAAAAAATATGAGATCCTTCAAACAAACTGTGCAAATTTAAAACCAATAACTTGATCCTTCTAAGTTTCTAATTATAATCAACAACATTTAAAACAATATCTACTTGATGATGTTTCTTGTAGCTCAGACATTTTCTTATGCTGACTAATTTTGAATTGAACTTTTGCAAGTTTAAGTATCTGTTTTATAACATGAAGTTTCAAACTGGACTGATTACAGATGTAGAGGGTTTTTTTCATTTTTATTCCCAAAAAATGTATGATTATTAACGTTTTTACAGCATTTTCTTTTTAAACCAAAACTAATCACATATTGCTTGATTTGGCAGCTTTTGTTGTTATTGTGAGGTTTTTGCCTGTATCTTACTTAACTTGTTTGTTTGGTTGTCTTTTGACATTTTTACACACATTTCTGTCTTTTATTGCCATTTATGGTTAAGTTGACTGGAATTTGAAATTATTTGCTTTAGCTTTCAGTGTCTACACACACATTTTTACAGAAAAAGCAACTATCGTTTTCAATGGGTTTGCGTGCATGTTTGAAGGCAGGTGCAGGAGACATGGATGATGAGGCAGGGCCAGCGCACGCGAGGCGGAATCCCCGCATTCTGATTGGCCTAGAGGCGCTGGTGTCCTACTATATCAAGGCGGATGATCTATGACTCAACCGGAAATACTACTTTCAAAACAAAGGTAGAGTTTTTGTTAAAGTACCTCTTTGTTAATTAATATAATATGTAATAACACGTATTTTTTTATTTTAGACACACCACATCACAGTAGGAGCTTTATTATTGTCACGTTTGTAAATACAAAACCCCTTTTTACCTGACAACATCTCCTGTTGCACTTGCTTTTTCCGGAAGTGGAATGTTCCATTTCGGCGAGCTTCACTGTGGTCCAGAGAAAGAGGAAAGGATGAGCCCTTCTCTTGTTCCTCATCTGTCCTTTAACGAAAGGGAATGGAGCCAGCAGGAAAATAGCTAAAGTGCACTTCCTCGACAACTTTTCCCCACCTCTGGAGAATGATCCACCGTCAGGTCCTTTTATCCCAGGTGAGCTGCCTCCATTGTTGCTGTGTAATGTTGATGCAGCGGCCCAGCGCACCATCACTGCCGTACGTGTCCTTCTCCCCTCAGTAAGGGAAACGATGCGCCGAATCATGTAAACACGGACGGATTTAGTCACGTTGAAACACAAAGATGACTGGGTTTATTGTCAGCTATATGCTGGTTCACCACGCTAACTAACACAAACAAAAATGTGTTCGTGTGTGTTGCTGACAGGCGTCCTTAATAAAAGTTCGCATTATGGCAAATTATAAAAATCTAAGTTGGCCCACGTGAGCTCCCCTTGCGCGAGCCGAATCAAAGAGGGGAGCCCGAGCGAACTATTATTGTCGTTTTTTTTTTTTTTTAATGCTACGAAGCGAGCGTAACGTAATTTGTTTAATGGGGGTTTGACGTAAAGTGGTGACGCTGGGATGAGGGGGCTCAGGGAGCGTCGCCCTACTTTCTCCTGTTTCTGTGTAAAGAGAGGGTTCCCCCCTCCGTGTTTTTTGTGTGGGAATCCCCGTCGTGAAAATCCTCTTAAAAGCTGGAGGAACGCCCCATGTGTTGTTGTCTTTTGTTTAGGGTTTGTGTGTCTGAGGATAGTTGGAAAACATCACAAACATACAACAAAACCATGTCCCCCTCCGCTCAGATTGACCATCTGTAATGTTTTTAATGTCTAAAGATATTAGGAAAACAGTTAATGTGATTGGAGAGTTCAGAAACGGAGACATGAATGACATGAATGACAAATATCTTATTTATGACAACGTAAAAACTATCGGTCTTTATACACTGTTAGAACAATCCAGCCCCAAAATGATTTTTTGTCAAAATCAACCTTTATAAAACTCTTAAGTGCCCTGCTTACTTTTAGTGCAACATACAATGCAACATAAATACATTTTTTTTTTATTTAACAAACATTTTGGTGTTGGTTTTCATTGGTGTGTGTGTGAGATGTGTGTTCTTCTCATTGTCTTTTAGGTATTTTTAAAAAATCTTAACCACTGACTGTACGAGAACTGGAATGAGAGACTCCTCCCCTTTTCGTTCCAAACAGGAAGTACACGCTACTTCCAAGAAGCCAAAATCATTTTATTGAGAAATAAACAGCTAATACTCATTCTATTTCTCAGAAGACCCATTCTTACTCTATCTTTTTTAATGTGTTTTTTAATTCTTTTTTTTTCTGTAGTTCAAGTTATTCAACTGGATAATCAGACGCCTCAACGGAAGTATTTGGTCTTACGTAGAACGTTTGTTTGACAGATTCTCCTGATCCCGCTGTCAAGTGGTAAGGGTGTGGGCTTCCAACAAGCTCACTCCTGATTGGCAATAGTGGTTGCCAAAGAAATAATGACTCATGACTAATCACAGCTTACTGACGAAAAGTGGTTATAATACGTCGCTGTCTGTACTGTGTAAAATTGGTGACAGAATTGAGTTATTTTGTTGGAACCAGAATCCAGTCATTTTCTATGGGCAATGTCACACTCACTCACTCCAGTTCATATATGCAGTCAATGTATTTGGTGCCCTCTTTTCATTATTAATCTTTCAAACTTAAACTTATATTTCATTTTTTTTTCACTTTCTTATCCTTGTTTTGAGTTGAGAATTTTTTTTATATTCATGTTTCTTCATTAGATGTTTTTTATGTTTGGTAGATTTGATCTAAAAATAGGATAAATGATAATTGTCACTGTTAGACTGTAGTACCATGTGATGTCACCATGCGAAAGTGGAGACAACAGTGTAATGAGGTGGTTAACCTGGACTTCTCATGTGCCCAAACCTTTTTAAAAGCTTGTTGCATCACTGCAAAGTACAGCCAACTGAAATGCTAAATTGTAACCCCAGCATGACTAAAGGGCAGAATTTTATTCACACCCCAATGTAATGTTTGTAATGATGCTTCCTGGTAAAGATGATTCCTGTCCTTGTTTTGGGTTGGATTGGAAAAAAAATAGGAGCTAGAGAGGCTCCAGCACAGATGCTACAGAAGAAAGGCTTATATAGAATTGTTGGAAAAAGACTCACCGATTTAACCCTTTTACACCAGAGCTTTATCTCCTTTGTTGACATTTGTTCGACTACCATAACCCTTCAACCAGTTTCGCAATTAACGTTATTGCAAGATTGTTTGAAAATGAGTCTCCATGTACTCCATGTACTGTATGTCTGTACCCACTGCAGCCATTTCTGCCTGCTTCTGTGTGGTAGTATAAAAGGTTTACGTATTACTGCACGTCTCTGAAGGAATCTACACCTTGACGTTCATGGGACTCCTGAGACACCAGCAGCTTCAAATATATGCTTGCTGCTTTGTAAAGGTATTTTAGCAGCTACTCTCTTAATCTGATATATTTATCTGGCAGAAACCTTCCTCATGCCTTTATGTGCCCGTGTGTACTCTGAATCTGCCACAAATCTCTTAATAGTACAATGATCACACTTAAGTTTTCGTGAAATATCCAAGGTTTTCATTTCTTGACCAAGACATTCAACTGGTTCACACTTTTCAGCAGCAGAGATCCTTTTTCTTTCCCATATTGCTTGAAAATGTTGTAACTAATTATCACAAGGGTATGAGATTAATTTCAGTGTTCCAAAGAGACACAATGTCATCCATGAGTTTATTTAAAAAACAAATAACTTTATCTTTTTTGACAATTCAATTTGCATAACATTTTGGAACACACTGTATGGTACAGTATATGACTGAATTTATTAACATATTCCTTTTACCAGTGAACTGTTCCACCTTTACCCTAAAGTAGTTGGGATGTGACCATTTGCAGTGGACAGTTAATAATGAAGTATAACTGATTTGACTTTAGAAATATTCCTGGTCTTGCCCTTAACTTTAATATTTTTTAAGTAGACCCTTCTGAAAAGTAAAACCTGGTCCCCACACAGTCTCCCACTATAGGCCCTGGTTTCCCACTCATAGACTCAGGATAGGTTTATGACTTTGATTGAAATTCCTGTTAAACCGTTAGACCTTGTTGATAGATGGACTAAAGCCCCACATTTAAAAAAAGACGCTACACACTGAGAAAAAGAATTTTAGTCTGAATATCTCAATCATTTTGCAAAGAATGAACGATCCAAGAGTCTTCAGTTGTTTATTCTGAATTTAAGATTTTTTTTTTACAATTAGTAGTCTATGGAAATGTGCTGCCAAGTCAGTTTTATCCTTCTAAAATAAATCCTACACTGATTTAGCTATCTGTATTTCTTGAAAACAGTAAGACCTCAGGGCTTTCTTTACCTTCTCCGCTCTTCATGTGATGAACCATCCATCCATTGACACTGTGTGGAGGCAGCTAACCCGGAGGAAAGCTGGAAAACCTCTGCCATTTGAGTGCAGTTTCCACTGTGACAGTCACATTGCCCTTCTGACAATGCAAATAACCAGCACAGGCACCTTATAATCCAAAACACCTTATATATGGATTTACTCTAGTTGTCCTTACAGATGTCGACGTGATTTTGAGAGGTACACAGCGCTTTGTCAAAATGTTTGGTCGTGTGATAATATTGTGAATACGCTAATGTGGCTAATATGTAGTGTGTCGGAATGTGTTTTTCTTTTTTTTATGTGTTACTTACAAGGTTGGGAGTTAGCATTGTCACAGTAACATTTGTTTTTGTGGGATCAGTCTGCATTTGAACATGCTGCAAGGTATTGTGGATACGCAGCTAACATGTAACGTGTTACAAACAAGTTCTAGAATTACTGTGAAAGAAATTAATAAAGTCTAACTGACTGATGGAATCTGACTTTTGTGTCACTTAATGTGGCTTGTAGTTCGATGCACCGTGTGACAAACGTTCATAAATAGACCATTCACTGGCGGTGCGCCTTATAATTCGATGTGATCTGCTGTGCAGAAAGAACTGTAGTTGCCTGGATACATTTTTAAATTCAACACAAATGCATAGACTATGTTCCAATTTCCTCCTAACTCACTAATTACCAAAAATCGAGATAGTGCAGGACAATCTAGTGCTCTGGATTTTAAATGCATTTCGGACACCATGCTCACTACTTTTTTATTCTTAAACGGCAAATATGACGTCACAGATTTCACAAAGTAAAAAAACTAATAAATGCAAGTATTTTATGAAGACTTTATTAAACCACCGTGTTCTGATGATGAAAACTTGTATGGTTTGTAAAAAAAAACTATTATAATATATATATTTTTTTTACAAAAAAATAGTTCAAACACAATGCATATATATTCACCAATCTTGTGAGCATCAATGCTCACCTTTTTTTTTGCAGGTTATTTCTAGGGCACTCAATTTCGGAATTGTAGATTCAGACAGCCCTACAAACTGGTGAAAACACTATATAGTTCACTATGTAGTGAGTAGTGAATGGATTCAGGCACAGCCACAATCTCATACCTTAAAAATCTTGCATTCAACATTTCGTGTTCAAAACTTTAAAACAGTGAACATTTTAGAACTGTATCTATCTTGCCTTTAAGCGTGCCACACAGAGACTTTTTTTCAACTAAAGTTTACTCCATTTTATTTTCCAACTACTTTGTGTTTGAGATTGCACCGGTTTGCTGGAAGCTGGCCCAGCCATGCATTGTTTTGGCTCACAAGAGGGGAGTCTGGTCACATCACTTAAGTAATGTGTCGTTTTAGCACAATCATGCAGGTCTTAATCTCCAAAAACCAGTCTTTCCAATTTAACCTGACGTGGTTTATATATTTACACTATATTTAATATATGCCTTTTTGTGAAACTCAAATGCAAACGAGAAATGTACTAAACTGGTGTCTGCCTCCCAGGTGTCTGTGAAACAGGCCTAACATGTACTTTCTGTACATTTCTTAATGACACTGAGCAGGGCAACAGCAGCATATCAACTTTCACTGGAAAATGGACGCCAAGAGAGGCAATGATTTGAGTAAACCGCTGTGATTAGATCACAGCTGTGGTTACTCATCCTCACTACAGAACTGCAAGACCTGAAAGGCCAACTCAGGCTGGTCCAACAGACCATTAGTCTGTCATACCGGATGAGCTCATTAAACGGGAAGGGCTTCCAGTCTCACTTGTACAGACTGTGCTACTCTGCATGTGCTCTAAAATAATAATACTGCGCAATTATGGCAGTTGCAGAACAGTTGGAGAGATTTCCCAGGAGAACTCAATGCCAGCAGTGTCACCACAATAATGTGTGTGTAAGGAGGACACAGAGCAGGTCACTGCCATGTAGCACTTTGACTGGAAGTCATTGTTTTGCTGCCACAGTGTTTAAAGACCCACTCAAACAAAAATTTTATTTTTATGTTCTTGTAGCATCTTTGCTATGATGAAGGACCAACATAAGGACAATTAATCTTAAAATTCCATTCCTGATTATTTTAATCATTCCAAATCAGGAGCAGATGGAAAAAAAAATGCAGATCCACATATGTCTTGGTTTTCCTTGCCTGAGCTGGCATCTAGCTCAAAACTGTACGGCTGCATAGCTGCAATAATGCTCGCCATTTCTTTTGCACCGGTAATGTTAGCCTGGGGTTGTGAGGGGTTGTACGTTAGCAGTAGAGTGTGTAAAAAATAGCTCTCGGTTAAGCCAAAAGTCCCGTCCACAATTCAGAGTCGAAATTCGAATGAATTGCTGCCGCGCTGCAGAAACTGTGTCCTAATTAAAAGACCACTGGGAATGGTTTAAAAGTAGATCAAAAGATGATTGGATTGGTACTTGATTATGTCCAATGAATGAATCTTAAAATTGTCAAACGTGGCTTGCAAAGAGTCTTCTTCCATTCCTCATTTTTTGTTTTGACTTGAGGGTTTGTTTGTTTTTTTTGTTGGTAAAGAGGCTTTCTTCTCAGGATGGTAAAAAGAATAACTTTCTTCATCTGTTTTAAATACAATTGTCACTCATGTTAGAAATCTTCAAATATGAGTAAAAGCAATGGTGTATGCTAAATATGGCAATTCAGGTTTGGTACTGTTTCTTTTTTTTAACCATTGGTTTGAATCTGTATGCCATTTGTTTCTATTACTGGAACCTCAGCTAAGTATGTAATGAAATTAAAGGCAAGGGACTTCAAAATGAAAAAAAAAACATGGTTAAATTGTAAATTGAATCTGCTTTTGAACCTGCAGTAGCAGTGCAGCTGATTCTCACTTCAAGCTTTTGGGGTTCAAAAGGAACTTCATCTTTAAAGTAGGAGAATTTTACTTTAAAATGTGTTGTTTCCCCGTCCATTTTTGAAATTTTAAAAGTAGATTCTTTTTTCACGTAGGGTTTCATGTAAAAAAATGGTTACACATTTAGGACTTTTACCCTTTTGACACAGGAGCTGTTGACATATCATAAATCTTAAACTGTTCAAGCAATCACCACAAATCAGTGGATTCATGTGGAGAAAAGTGGCTTTTTATGTCAGCTTTGCAATACTTTATGAACGACTCACCAACACTTCCCTACTGTAAAGCGTTGCATAGCAGCACAAAACTGCTTTTCTGCGGGTCAGAATCTACTGGAATCACATTAATTGTGTAAAAGCTTGTAGAGTTATGGTAAAGCTCCTGTGTAAAAGGGTTAAAGGCAAGAGCTAGAACCAAAGGCAGGAACTGGGATTCTTCCTTAAGCTTTGTCCTGTAAAATTCACTGCATGTATTCTGCTTACTGTTTGAGTTGAAGGTACAGCATTTCCTCTTCTCAAAAAGCCCTTTCAGGCTCTCACAGGAGTTTATGTAAGTCTTTCCTGCTCACAGTGGATGTTCTTGAGTAAGTGAGTGAGGGCACCAGCTTCTGTCAACTCCTTGCAGATTTAGTCTTGAAAGCTGACACTCACTTGGCAGATTTCAAGAAAATCACGAACAAGGCAGGCATCATTTCAGACACGTTATGGTTACAGCAAAACCTTTTACCAATCAAGTTAATTACCATTATGAGTATTAACTCATAAATTAATAAAAAATTCCATAATCAAAATAAAACCTTTTTTTTTCTAAGTGATCCTCATAAATAGTGAAAAGCCATCTGATCTTTGCTGCAAGAGATTTTTTATTTTTATTTTTTTACCACATCTGGTGCTATATTTGTAGATGAAGCTTTATTTTAGTTCCACAAATCCTATTTCTGCTGACCAAATGGTTCCTTCTTTTCTGTGATATTGGGTCTCCCCTTTTGGGATTAGCCCCTTCAGCTGATCCTTTGATTTGCAAACCCCATATTCGCATTGGTTATTATGTGATATGTAGACATAAAATAATTATGTCTAGTGAGGCCAGCAGTGGCAAAAGGATTCAAGACAGAGGCAGCAGTAAAGCTTCAGTCACATGCACAGGGGTTGACCCATACGGTGCTGCAGGCTTTTGGGTTGACCAGGCTCGTGAATAATTATAGAGAGGAGAGTTGCATGTTAAAAGTAGCACAGATGGGTCTTGAAGTTCCCATCAGGGTCATATGGCCACCACAAGGGACGTCCTGAAAACGACAATTGTCGCGCAAGTGTATTGTGAAGTATTCATAAGGCCACTGGAAGTTGCATGCACTTATCACATACAGTATGAGTAATGCTATTGTACAGTGCCCTTATTTTGCACTCTAGTCATTAGTAGGGTTCGAGTACTCACCCTTTACTGACCCCATGAAAATGGTGCATGCATAGGCTGTGCACATAGGATGTGCCCAAAGGATGTCCGCACGAACTACACTCACAATAAGACAATCAGTCTGTTTTTTAAAATTTCTAACAGTCAGGGAGCAAGCAAGGAGTGCACAGTACTCAGCAGCACCTTGAGCACTGCACAGGAATTGGTGGGGACTCGAAAACAATCTGTATGACACACCTAAATGTTTTATAAGAGTTTGCTACAACCTGTTGCCTGCAGCATGTCAATAGAACAAAATATGCATTGACATTTTTGCTCTACGGGCTCTCCGAGCAATTTACATCCTTGCTTTTTTGTGTGGGCCACCCACCTGTGTGTCCTTTACAGGTTTGCTCATTTTTTGCCTGCAGACAGCATGTATCCAACTGTAAGGGCAGTTGGGACTGAGGCTTGAACAATTTTCTTCCTCATAAACAATACAGAAGTCGCAAAAGTAAGACCATTTGCATTTTTTAAGAGAATTTTGCATGAGAAATAAAAGATGGAAAGTTAATCAATCTCTTTGGATCTGTTTTACACACATGAGACTATATAAGCTAAATTCACCTTGATTTGGATGTTGTACTGAATGAAGAAATGCTGCAAGCATTGGCTTTAAAAAATGTTGGAAAATTTTAGAAAGTCATTTAAAAACACACAAGTAAATTGGAATGTGTTAATGAACTTGTTTTGTCCATGTGCTGCTGTATCATTCTAATATACACACAGATTTATTTATGAAAACATTTGTTGTTTTATGTACAAATATAAAGCTCATGAAATTTATGAAAAGATACATTTTTTAATGCTTAATTTTTCAAACTGTGACTTGGTATTTATTTAAATATTAGTGCTGTAAATCGATTACAAAAATCTAATCAGATGACAATATGCAGCTTTTGAACAAAAAAAGGCCAGAGAGAAAATGTTTCCCTTCATTTCTGTTGTCTGAAATGTTTAAATTTATAAAGTGTTAACTCAGAACTTTAATTTGTGTGCACAAAACACATCAAAAGTAAGATAAGCAGAACTGTAAAAACTAATATGTCTGTAGTTTTACTCCAAGAAAACAAAGATACTGATATACAGCCACGAGAAACAAACACTGGGTTCTGCACTTTAAATCAGTGGTCCTCAACCACCGGTTGTCCGTTGATCAATTGCCAACTGAGCCGCAGAAGAAATAATAAAAAAAAATTGTTTTGAGTCCTGAAAATCTTTGATTTTGAAAATTCTTTTATTTTGAAAAATAACCGGATTCTCTCAACTACACCTTCAAGTGACCGAGCTGTAAAGTTTGGGCAGGGGAGCAAAATGACTACATCTGAATGATCTTTTATTCTGAAAAATCTTTTGCTTTTGAAAATCGATCGGATTCTCTCAAATACATTTCAATCACTTCAGGGTTATAAGCAGTCTGAGTGCTTCCGTAGAAAAAAGTACGAATGGGAGTCTTGGTATCATCTGTGTCAAAGTGACAGTCTGCTGTGGATTTTTGATCTTTTCTTCCAAACATTTTTTTGGCTGACAAACTTCATACTCCCAGATTTCTTCCACAGCTACATCATCTAGACACAAGTCAGTCACCTGTTGGGAGAGTTTTACACACAGGAGTAATATAAATCCTATAATTTGGTTTCTTCATTAGCCACGAAAGGGGAAATAAAAATCGATCAAATGATAAAAAATAAAATAGGTCATTGCTGTGCAAAAAATTGACCAAAGACCCTACAAAATACTGTGAGACCCAAACTAAAAAAAGCTATTTAAATTACAAGACAGAAACTATTTCTGTATGAGGTGGATCTATGAGTGCTCTGGGGTGCTAGGAGCGGCCGTGGTGCAGTGGAAAGGGCAGTCGGCCTCTGATCAGAAGATTGTAGGTTTGATTTCCTCCTTGCCTGCCCATGCGTCGAAGTGTCCTTGGGCAAGACACTGAACCTCATATTGCCTCTGATGGGAGGTTGGCGCCAGTGTTTGACAGCGGACCCACCATCAGTGTGTGAATGGGTGTGAATAGGTGAAAAGGACTGTGACTGTAAAGCGCTTTGGGACTTCAAGAAAGGTAGAAAAGCGCTATATAAGTATACGCCATTCACCATGAGCTGCCAATTCATTCCTTACGGTTTTGCTTCATTTTCAGTTCCATATATAACTAAAGTATTGTGCTGTTGCTCTGCATATGTGAATTTCGCCTTGTGCTAAATACACAATGATCTAAACATTTTGACTGCTTATGGAATTTAAAAGACTAACTTGTCCTTGACTGCAAACACACCATCATCAGACAATGCTACTGTCTTCTCCATGTTTCTGTTACTGTTGTTTGTATGTTTCTGCTTCATTGCTCATATTTCAGTCTGATGAAGTATGAAAGGTTAAAGATGATGCACAAATGCTGTCACCTGCCACATTGGCTGCCTTTGTCTTTTTTTTTTTTCCTTGTGGTTTGTAACACACCGCCCTTCTCCTCCCACTTCCTTCAGGTTTTGGTCTGCTTTGGGTTGACTGGTCATTATGCTGATGCAGCTCTGTAGTTTCAAGGTCAGTGGCCCCTCTTGCCTGCTGTCAAACACTCACCGTCTCCATTTCCATTTTACCCCAGCATGGTCAAAAACAAAACACAGACTGTTAAACCTAACATCACACTTTCATCTTATCTCAAGGACCTCTGTTTGCAAAAATAAACTCATTTGCAAACACAAATATATTGTTAACATAGCATAGAATATTTTGGGTTTGCATTCTGCCTTACTAACTGCACTCACAAACTCCCTCAGCATTTAGATCAGTCAGTCAAGGTTGGCAGATTTGTGCCCTGGAGCTGCATTTCAACTGGAGCATTCTCTGATCTGATCCCGTCTGAACCCCCGCCAGGATAAAGCACTCTTCAGTTCCGATCTGCTGCCAAAGATGATGCAAGTTTCCAAAAATCCAAGCAAAAGTAATGGGCATAGTCATCTTTTCTGTTAAATTAGTGCCTCCACCTTAAAATTACAACAAGAAATATATAGTTCTAAATCTTAACTAGCTTTTAAGACCTAGGGTGTGTTCAGACTGGACACATTCGGTTCACTTAACCAGTTTGTTTCCCCCGATAAGCTGAAACAAATTTGTAGTCTGAATACACACAAGCGGACCTGGTCCAGGACCAAGAACCGCTCTCTGACCCGTCTTCAAAGTGGTCTCAGTTTAGTTCCAATTGGACTGAGCTCCGGTTTTCTCTGAGTTTCCTCATTTTGATTAGGCTCAAAGTGGAGCACATGTACCAAAACAGCCACCGTAGCCAAGCATTATGAGACGTAAACAGAGTAGGAAGGAAGCAACCATGAGCTGCAGACAGACATGGAGCAACGATGAGACACAAGAACTCCTTGAAATGTGGTCGGATAAATGCAAGCTCATTATTTAACATGATCCGCATTGCTTCGCACACTGTTTTCCCAACAATCTATATGTCATTAACACTTATTAGCTCACCTTCTTGGGCATCACCTCCTCAGTAACCACCTTGCAGCATGCCACTGCAAAAGTAGCAGTAAAAAGTGCTGTATCTCATGTTAACTCAGATGTTCAAAATTGGTCGACAAAACATAAAGTTTGAATTAGTGAATCCCAACAAGGATTGCAAAGCACAGTACTTCCTTATTCTTTCTCTCAATGGTAGGCCCCGCCCTAATAATTCCTGGCAAATGACAGAGGAGATCTTTAGTCATGTGCTGTTGTTTACATGCCTTGGATTGGAGCAGTAATGTCCAGTTGAAAGGGAGTCTGAATACAGACCAAGCGCAAGGTTCAGGACTCAATCTGGGCAAATAAGCGAACTCGGTCTGGATCAAAAGACTTTTGCAGTCTGTATACTCCCATAGTTACTACAAAGTCTTTCAAGCACATAGACACATTTAACTATTTAGCTTCAGCAAAGAATTACAACATCCTGTAACATATCTATATTTTCCATACTGTAGAGCACACCAGATCGCCGACAATGAATGGTGTACTTTTGAAATCATTTCATTTAAACGCTCCGAACTACAGGGCTCATTGAGCGAGACAAAAAAGTCAAAGATAAGTCTTTATGTTAGCCAAACTTCATTAACTGCTTTGTAGAACTTGTTTGTAACATGCTACATATTAGCCATGATTGAAGCGTTAGCCACGTTAGAATATTAACATTATCTGTAACTTCCTACCTTGTTTGCAACATGTTAAAAAACAGAATATATCTCTAAAACAAACATGACCATAATTACAACCTTGTTAGTAACACGTTTAAAAAAAATGAACAATGCTACACATAAGCCATGTTAGCATACGTACAGTATCTCCCTAATATGTTTGCAGCTCGTAAAAAAAAAAAAACAAAATGACATTTTGACAGAGTGCCATGATCCTTTCAAAATCACTTTGACATCAGTTAGCACAACCAAATATAATCCATATATAAGGCGCTCCAGATTATGAGGCGCACTGCTGGTTTTTTTTTTAAAAGGTTTTTAAGTGCGCCTTATGGTGCAGAGAATATGGTAGGTGAGTTTTACTACATTTAATAGACAAATTCTTTAAAAAATAAAGAATAAAACACAGAGTAAAGTTCTTCAACACATATTCTTAAAATTTGTTGTCCAACAAATGATGGCATAGTTAATGTGAATGTGTGAAAATCTATCTATCTATCTATCTATCTATCTATCTATCTATCTATCTATCTATCTATCTATCTATC
>BSAI01000108.1:44033437-44068751 GCA_036245035.1 Adrianichthys oophorus | reverse complement strand
ATCTATCTATCTATCTATCTATCTATCTATCTATCTATCTATCTATCGACCGTCTTATCCATCCATCCATCCATCTATCCATCCATCGGATAGGACATGCAAACTTCAAACAGAAAGGTTCCAGCTGGAAACTGAGCCGAGGCCTAAAGCAAGAGCTCTAGCCACTACGCCACTGGGCTGCCCCCCTCTTGTGACCATTTACGCTTTCTGAATAACCTTTGCGCATCAATAAATGGATGACGACAGCTTTCCAAGTTTCCTTCAGGACACCAACCAGACACCAACAAATTACTGAAACCAGGGTCATCAGAGTTGTGTGACACCAAGACATCTTTTTTGGCAGGGGGTGGACTTACTATGTTTCTCATAATGCAACACAAAATATGAAACATGATCTGATAAAAAACTTCTATCTACAATCTATCATAGATAAATTGCTTGAGAATTATTTTGAGACTTTGAGTTACTGATGCTCCAAAAGCAAGATCATTTTTTTTATTGACATTTTTTTGAATTATATTGGGCAAGATAATATTTAGCAGTCACTGACTGTGCAAATCATCCCACTTGGTGCCAACATTGCAAACTTCTTCTTTCTTTTACCTCCTATCAGTAGAACTCTCTATGAGTTCCAGCTATTATACACATTCATCTGTCGATTACATGTGCATATTCTGCCATCATAAAACGTTTTTTTTTTTTCTTTTCACAATTTAAGTATAGTTGAAACAGAGTTTGTTTAGAATCCAACCAATATTTTCCTTAAAAGCTGTGACCCAGTGTTATGGAACTAACAAAATAAACAATAAAAATGCATATTTTTCATCAGATATTTAAAAAAAATACGTAATTGTTGTCCCACCCACTTTACAGTTAAAACATGTTAAACTGGAGAAATTATGTTGGAACATCACCTTCAGCAGAAGATGCTAGCATGTTTTGATACTGCAGGACATTTTTTTTAAAGCAACTAAGTCATTAAAATTATCTACATGCAGATATTTTGGCCAGATCAAGCTATCTCTCTTTAAATATGAATACAATCCAAATCTACCTATAAACACAGCAACATTTATGTTTTTTGAAAAATACTATTATGCCATTGAATCATTACTAATATTCATTACAGATATGCTGAAGGGTGGAAACTCTGTCAAGGTTATACACTGCATATTTCCTGCAGACTGTCAAAGTTTCACCACATCTTATGAAGTATTCAACAAGCACTAACAGATAACCAGGACCATAATTCATGCTACCGCAAATTTCATCCATTGATTTGGCTAAAAGCATTCTGCTGTGTTTCTGCTGTAGAACTTGTACCAAAACCGGCTCTTGAGCCTGGCTGCAATGGCCTCCCCAACCCGTAGCGGGCCGACACGCCAGCGCTGCAAGGATGCGGCTCGCCACAGCTACGGTGCCGAGACCTACGCTGTCAATGGTCTGAACCAGGAGGCTTTCATGTTGGGGTTGTCGCGCTCCACCAGTGACACCGACCTGGTCTCCCCTGATGCCCGCTCCACGCTCACTGTTAGCTCCTCTCACTACACGATAGGCCAGTCTGAAGATCTGGTGATCTCTTGGGACATCAAGGAAGAAGTGGACGCTGGAGATTGGATTGGAATGTATCAAATTGGTAAGTGAGATAGGACATTATTATGGCTGAGTGATCAATCCTTACGCTACGTACACAGCGGGCATGTGTGGTGCATTCAGGAATGCAGGTTTTTGATTTCACCTGTAGCATACGGTGCTCATGCAGATCTGTAGCTTCTCAATACTTGCGAATCTGTCACCAAACTTTCTCTTTCACAGCTCTTTTTCGATTTATGAAAGACTTGGTGTTTGTGTAGCACAAACTGCTATTATTACTTTCTCCTCCATGGTCAATTTTCAAACGGTTGGTACTTTGATGTATTAAAAAAGTACGCTACCCAAATGTCGCTAACAAATTTGAGTGCCGGATTGGTAAAGTTCAAATTGGTTCAATTTTCAGCACGCGTTCAATGGCTTCACATTTTGTGCATAGAGCCTGTTAAAACAGACTTAAAAACTTGCGTAATGAGAAAGATTTGTAAGCGGATTTGACATAAGCACAAACATAGACTTTTCCGGGTCTAGTGTGAACGTAGCATTACAGGTTTAGTTCTTATGTTTTCATTCTGAAGATTTCAGCTGGTATGACCAGAGCTTCCAAAGCACCTTTCACTTTTTTGATTGAAACAACAAAAATCAATTTATAATTTATAATACAGTATGACCTCATTCATTGCAAGAATTACATTCCAAAAATGAATGAAATCCGTGAAGTAGGATTACAGATATTTTATCTTCACTCCACACTTTATACATTTTTCTCAGACAGACATGAACATTTTCACACTTTTCTCTCTTGTTTAAAGAGATTGAGAGAGATTGATTTACAAGGTCAACAGCCAATCAGGATGTTGCTTGTTTCAACTTCCTAAATAGACGTTTATTTCCTTTACATGTTGTAGCTTTGCTGCTGTGTTTCAGATTACTATATTGTTAAATGATGCCACTGCCTGCTCTGTGTCAGTCGTGGACAGCACGTGTTGGGGACCTGGAATCCTATAGCCTGGAAGGGTTCCCTTTTCAGTTTGATCTCTCCTTCTAGATGAAGCTCTGTCTGAGAACTTCCTGGACTATAAGAATCGAGGCATCAGTGGATCTCACAAGGGACAGATCGTTTGGAAAATTGATTCCAGCGCAAACTTCAATGACGGTAGGTAGTAAAGAGATGAACATAACGTAACTTTCATTTAAAGTCAGAAAAAATCCATATAAATAAACAGTAGGTGTAAAACCTAGTGTAGGATTAAGCAGTCATTTCTTTTATTTTGTCTAAATGTGTTCATCAATGCAGTTTACTTTGTCCTTGCATGATTCATTTATTGTGTTTTCAACCATATTATACACAGCAGTAGTTTTATCCTGTAATTATTTTGTTCTTTTGTTTTTTGTGTGTTTTAATCAAAACAGATATGTAGTTAAACGGAAGGACAGACGGGGCCTGTTTAGTTTGTTTTTTGAAGTAATGTTTCTTTCTTAAACAATTTGTACAGCAGCTTTACAGGAATATGCTGACACAGAGAGAATAGGCCTGACACCACAAAGAATCTAATTATGAAGTCGTGCTAATTTTGTAGGAACATTTCCCTTGGTATTAGTGTCTGGCATGCTTGTTACTTTCTTTAAAAACTCAGGAATGTTGTAACTGTTGGCTTAGAGAAAACATGGAGTTTTATGTGAGAAAAAAACACAGGAAACTAGATATATAGCATTACCTACGATAATGCAAGTGTGAATTCTGTAAGGTGAATGTGGCCGCTCAAGATGCTAGAGCTGTAATAGAAAGAACTGAAACTGATAGCTGAAAAAGCTGAAGCTTAAACCTTACTAAAATATAATTTTTGAAAAATTAGACACATTTTATTTTTTCAGAAAATAAAAATGCTGAATAATAAAAGTTTTTATCAGTTTACATCACAGTTGTTTTAACTATAACTCTTGTTTAAATCTAATTGTCCAGGAAGAACAAATTCAGGCTTATATACACAATACGGAAATATTTTCCTTCTTTCTTTACAAAAAGTAAAATATGTGACCGCCCCAAAAAAATCTGAAAAAAAATGCTCCTAAACCAGCTACTTTAGTTTAAATCAAATATGTATTTCTTTATTATATATTTGATTTGTACTTTTTCTATGGTTTGATGGATTTGTGTTTATTTATCATATGTAGTAAACTTTTTGTGTTCCTTCCAGGTTATAGTCGCACCAGGCTTTTAATCACTACAACTGTTTCAGTTTTAGTCCAGTACTCCTCCACTATATTACATCAAGGAGTTTAGTTACTAGATGTTAGTTAGATGCCTAACACCTTTTGTATTATGTCATTTTTTTATTTGATTTGATTTCACGAAGTTTTTGATTTCAGTAAATATGACAGCCTAATGCAGCAAATTCAACAAATGACCATTTTTAGTTCTTTTGAATCTATCAAATGTTGTGGAGGATTGGAGGTTAGGTTTGTTCAGTAAAATTTAATATATTCTCTAACGGTTAGTGACTTGGCAATTTTGCTGACTCTCATTTGCATAAAGTATTTAGAAAAATCATTAAAAAATGACCATTTGGATAATAATTTGGAACGCGCTGTAATGTTTTAAAGTTATGTTTCAGTTGAGTAGGTCAGACTACATTTAGGACCACATGCTTCTCTTGTCCTGCCCTTGGGTCTTCCAATATCATCTTATGATGCCAGCATGATCTGACAAACGGAAGAGCTCCAAAGGAGGAGTTACTTAGTATGGAACAGCCAGTAAAAAAAAAATAAAGCATCATAAATATAAGATCCAGAGAGAAAAATCAAACAGCATAAGAACAGAGCAAACTGAACTAAAGGCAAAATATGAAGTTCAAACACAAAAAAGAAAAGCAAACATCAAATCTTTTGAGATAACCAGGAAAACTTAATTGAAGACAAAGAACCTTGCTTAATGCCCCTGTCAGTTTGATGTATCAGTGGGATCAGCTTTTGTCTATCCTGCCCACTGCAGGTAATCCACTCTTTTGCAGCATAAGATTCTCATGCTGCTGGTTTCTCACTTTCAAATTAAGCATTTTTTGTCCCAGCTGCATCTGATCTGTTTACCAGAGCCAACAGCACAGAAAAGCTATGGGCAAATGTCCTGAATGTAGTCATAACTCCAAATCAACCTCTTATAGGTATTCTGCTGTAGCTTTAAAATAAATAATCTCCAATAGTTTCATCATCGCAGTTGTTCACTAATATTCAGGTCAGTTACATCCCTTAGAACAGGCGATTGGCAGTATAATATCAAACTCTGTTTTCTTTCTTTCTCCACAGTTGAGACCCAAGTCTGCTTTAGGTACTACCACGGCATTTCTGGAGCACTGAGGGCAACAACACCTAGTGTTACCATCAAGAAGAATACTCCACCAGTAAGTTCACTCACTCTTCTGACAGGGGTTATATTCAATTCAATTTTATTTATATAGCCCAATATCATAGCTATAGCCGTCTCATTGGGCTTACATCGGTACATCGGTTATAACCTTACATTGTTCAACATTTCCTTTAGTGAAACCATTATAAGGCCAATGGGATTGTTTTTGGAACTAAAACGAAAAGGGGGAAAGCCACAGAAGAGCAAAGTTCTAGAGAGAAAGTCTGCATATAAATATGCACATATGGATCTAAAGTCTTGTCAACATGACCTCTTTCATCAGTTTGACCCTTTGTTCACTTCAATAATCATACTCTTCAAACTCACAAAAAAGGAAGTCATAGAGACAGACAGCAGACTATTGACTATCGTGTAGGTTTATTGTCAGATTAGACCGACACTGAGATGTCCAGAAGTTAAACTAGACAGGACTGTTGTTCAGAAATCAGAGAACTAACAACAGACAGGTCAACTATAAAGCCCAGATTAAAATAATTATCATGATGTTGGATTGGCAATGGAGAAGTAAACTGGGACTTAAGCTGATTTTAGTGACTGAATCATCATGAAGAGTTGTGGTTTGAATCCTTATAGACTCCATCTAGTAATATAGAGTTAACTGATGCTGACAATAGAAAAAAAAGTGTTCTCAAAGATCATCAAGCTATATCCTTTAGTACCTCATTAAGGGTCAAAATTCTGTAAATATTATATGTTTTATTGGAGGATAATGAAGATTTGACTCTTTGATACAATCAAAGGTCTATGTACATCTTCTGTAAAAGCCTAAATGGGTTGTCCCTTCAAAATATCTCTAACTAGTAAATCTAAAAATCTGACAAAATAGAGCAAGACTGGAAGATCTTATATCTGATATAGATATATCTCAAATTCAGCTCTAGACTAGAATGCAATTCCCCTCTTTGTTTTTTTTTTCACCTCTGTATATTATGCTTCTGTTTAGTGGACAAACACCACACTCTTCTTGCCTCAAGGTGTTTGCTGACGCAGCAAGTGTATGAGCAGGATGTTGTTGATTATAAAATTAAACGCTGGAGATGTTTGCGTTTCTTGAAAAGTATAAACGCCACTCAGAAGTTCAGCGCAGTTATCGAGGGCGAGCAAAAACAGCCAACATTATTAACTCCACCAAGCGATTGTGGATGCGACTGGTGGGATGACTGATCACTTTAAAATATAAACCAGCCTTAAGGGAAGTTGTCCAAAGCTGGTTGATGATGGAGATTTGCTCCATCACCTCTTCTTTGTGAGTATCCTGCAGATGCTCAAAAAGGTTTTATTCTAAAGATATTCGCCTCATGTCTGAGGACATAGTGGGCCACCAAAAACGTTAAGCCATGAGAAAACTGGTCCTGGTCACTCCGGGATGACAAGCCAGACAGAAGGAATGATCCCACTTCAAAACCAAGGGATGCACGAAAGCGGGGACGAACAAACGACCGGCTGGACATCCTGCAGGAATAGAAGCCACCTGAAGAACAGAAGCCTTCACTATATTGTCCAGTGACCAACAGGTGTCTCCCAACACCAGATGAGGAGGGACAACAGCGGTGTAAGATGCAGAAGCCACAGACCCCTCCCAATGCTGAAACTGGTGATACAAGGTGTCAGCCTTGATCTTCTTGCTCCCAGTAGGACAGAGCGAAGTCAAACCTGTCGAAGAATAGAGCCCTTCTCGCTTGACAAGGTTTAAGACGTTTAGCAGTACGGATATATTCTTGGTTCTTATGATCAGTCCAGACCAAGAATGCCTGCTCAGCCCTCTCCAACTAATGACCCCATTCCTCCAAGGCTAAGTTTACTGCCAGAAGTTCTCTATTCCTTATGTCATAGTATCTCTTTGCAGGATTGAGCTTGAAGGAGAAATACACGCCAGGATGGACGTTGTTATCAGACGCTCTTTGTGATAAAACAGCTCAGACTCCAGATTCAGACGCGTCCACCTCCACAATGACTTGTTGAGAGGTGTCAGGCTGAACCAGAATAAAAGCTGCAGAGAAACATCCTTTAAGCTCGGTAAACGCCTTATTGGCCTTCTTATCTCAGATAAAACGTACCTTGCCTGAGGTTAGCCTATGGAGTGGTGCAACTACGCCACTAAAACTTCTAATCAAAGTCCAAAGAGAGCCAGAAGTGGTGGTCCTCACTGTCACCTTTTCTTTATTTACAGTTGATATACTAGAAATGTGCTAGAAAGTGTCACAGAAAGATTCTGCGACAGTGTTACCTCATGTGTATAACAGCTTTAATATCCATTGAATTAAAACAACAGATTTTGGTGTTTTTAACATGTTCTTGTAGCTTTTCTCCTGTGATCACGGACATATATGTATAAAATATTTTAAAATTCAGATTGTGTTTCTAAGTATTTCTTCAATCAAATAGTGATGGATCACCAGCGTCTAAAAACCAGAGGTTTGACGGGTTTGAGGTTTGACCAGGTTTGTGACGCAGAAACTGATATGGGCAGGCTAAAATCTCCTTGCTCCGCTCCAATTCTAAATCCACCACTCAAAGACAAATAAATCATTTAACGTCTTCGTTAGGGATGTCATGATCGGGAAATCAGGCCCGATAACGTGGTTGATGACTCAATTGTAATCGGATGTTGACTCCAATGTCAAGACTAGAGCTCAAGCTCTGACGTTAAAGGGTTAAGTATGAGTTCCCTGTTTTAAGTATGCTGTGCATAGAAACAACCAAATATAAAATTAAAGCTAAATTTGCTTTTACATTCCCTCAAAATATATTGAGAATGAAGTTTTTTTGTTGTTGTTGTTTTAGTTTTGTTCTTGTAAAATTAAAGCATTAGTCATCCTTTACTGATAGCTTATAGGGATGATACATAAGGTTTCATCTTCTTTGATGTCAAACCTTTAAAGTAGGTCGCCTTTTAATGTCCAAAAGCCGCCAGATAACAGTGTTTTGATAAATCAGTCAATTGTCCTTCCACCGTGGATAGGTCTTAACTGTTATCTGCAGGGTGTCTGCACCAGGATTGAATTTCCATGTTTGCCTTCACATTTTGCTGCTGTGGCCCCCCGTAAAACGCTGATGGGCCCAGAACTTGATCTGTACTTTCTTCCTGAGGACAAAGGAGTAAAAATAACCAGCACACAGGACGGGGAGAAAGACAGGGAGGGTGCCAGCATGGAGAGCAAATATCAGTCCAGTCCTGGTGAGGCACTCTGGTTTTTGGAGACGGAGTAGGCTAGATGCTCAGACAGGACGAGGAAATATGTATTATTACTGACTGGAGCTCAGAGTAGCTGGAGAACCTGTCAGATGCAGCAGACAGGGGAAGCACGGTGCCTATTTCTGCATGTGTGGGATGGATGGCATATGTCCCCAGCTGGGACTGCTATTTCCCATGCACCAGAGGAGGAGAGGGAGGAGAAGAACGAGGCTCAGCTGGATGTCCAGGATAACAGTAAATATTCACTCAGGACTCTCATCTTCTTTCATTAATGTTTTCAGCTTTTCACTGAAATGTATTTGTGTTGATTGACTTTCAAAATAAAGCATGAAGTTAGTTTCAACCTGTCACAGAGTATAGATCGCAATTGCGCCCTTTACAGAAGCCTACTGTAGAGATTTTTGAATTGATAATAAGCAAATTTTATAAATGTGGAAGAAAGCTAAATCATACCTTTGTTTTTGCAAAAGTAAACTTTTTCAACAATTAAAGTGAATTGTCTTTCTTTGCTTTCAGTTTTTGGTTTTTTTTTGGTAAATAATACCAAATTTTGACTTGAAAACTTTAAAAACAAGTTTTAATTCTACAAAAATGTTTTATCACATGTTTTAGCGGAATTAAATACTGTAGAATGGAATGCCTTGTGACAGCTACTGCAGCCATGTCTTTGCACCTTATTAGGTTCGTCCTGTGTGCCTCTGCTGCTGGAGTGGTTTCTCCAAATACTTTGGATTGACTTCTTGGTTGATAATATAACAAGCAGCTGGTTGATTGTTTCAAATTATGATGCCAAACGTCTTCTTTGACAAGTTGAAGAGAAAGCTAGTCAGATGTGGGGCATGAGCAAATCACAGAGACACAAAGCATACATTTAAAATTCTTGTTAGAGAAAGCAATTTCTCATTTTGGATCATAGGAAACAAAGTATATATTTTTCTTATTTGTATTTTATATTCATATACTAAATTGCATTATTTTACTCTTATTCTAATTCTAGAAAATTACGCCTCAACATCAGCATCTTGAGAGTAAAAATTACATTTTTGCGTGGTTTTTTTTTACCCGCTTAAATGAAACCCATTTTTTATTGGATTTAGTTTTTAAACTTGAAATCATGTTAATAAGTTATTTACCTGTTTATAATGAGTTAAAGCCAGAGAACAAGTGAAAAATACAAATAGGAAAATAAACATTCAGCTTTTTGCAGCCAAAATAATATGGAACAGGATAGAAGTATTTCTGCCTTTTTTTTTTTTTTTTTTTAGTAGCTATCAGGACTCCTTTATCAAAATATCATTTCTAAATATTTTTTTTAATTCAAATTACTGTGATTCGGGAGCAAACAAAAAAAATAGTTTGAAAAGCATTGTATTTTTAATGTAGAAAATATGCTGGATGGGCCACAAGTTCTCTGCTCCACTCCATTTGATGCATACGCTTGTAGCCATCAAGAACCATGTACGACGTTGTTTTTTCACATGAGGTGGCACCTGGCTTAAAACTGTACGGGTGGATACTTCCAATATTGCTTGCCATTTTTGTTGCACTAGTAATGTTAGGTTGGAGGTACGGAGGGCTGTAAGCTAGCGGAACAGAGTGTGGAAACAGATTAATGATGGGAAGTGGGGTGGGCTTACACATCGCCAACAGTTCCGCCCACAATTTAGAGGTAAATTTCTAATGAACTACTGCTGGTCTGCAGTAACTATGTTATAGAAAACGACACAGGTTTTTTGATATTGTCTAAGAACAACCAGCTCAGTGGCCTTCTGGAAGAGTGTTGCAAGTTCCTGAGACTGGAAGGTTGTGAGTTCAAATCCAGGTCTTTTCATATCTAAGGCTCTAAAAATGGACACAATGCCTCCCTACTTGGCACTCACTATAAAGGGGTTGGGGGGGTTATACCACCAAATGGTTCCTGAGCGCAGTTGTGTCTGCAGCTCACCACTCCCCCAGGGGATGGGTCAAATCCAGAGAACAAATTTCCCACACCTAGCACAACAACTAATGGGACTTTAACTTTAAAACGACATAATTATATTTAACCACTGGAAAAACGTATACATTTGATCAAAAGATTATCAGAGTTGGTCTTTAAGAGATTTAGTACAAGTTTTGTGGGACAGATATTAGATGATGGTTTCTCATTAACCAACCTGACCTGACCTTATCTAACGCTGAGCTGAGATAAGCCCCTCTGGTTCTTTGTGCTCCTGCACTAACTCAGTTTGACCATATGACCTTTCTGTCTGGGATATCATTGGCGTTTCCTGACATTTCCTGCTCTACAATTGTGTGTTCTCTAATAGTGATGACTCATTCAGGCTCAAAATTAGCCACACTTTCATTGTTATAAATCTCTGTGATATAAAAACATTCGACATCAAAGCAAAACTTTAAGCCTTTTTACGAGTGCTATTGTTAGATCTTTTTTTTTCAACTTTTTAGAAAAAATAATTCAATAACTTCTAGTTGTCCAAGAATGTCTTATAGTGGTAATCCAAGCCAAGTACACAACGCATTCTATGTGTTCTTTGGAATCAAGTTGACACCACTAACCGATTGAACTGGTCCATAGCCTAAATTGGAGACATTTTTTTTTATCAATGGGAGTTCTCTCTCTCTCTCCTTTCATTGTGGAGCTCACTCAGTCACCACAGATGGGGCTGCACCTGCTTCTTCTGAGTTATTTGAAGTGAGTGTGAAAACTCAACTTCAAGGAATCATTTGACCTACTTTAGGATAACAAGCAAAATATTGCTTAGACAGAAGTAAACCACTATATTTCTACAATTCTTCATACTTACAGCCTGAGAAGAATGGAGTTTCAAATATTTTGATACACAGTAAGCATTTTTTTGTTGAAAGAAATCTAACTGAAGACTGTCTGTGTCTTCAATAATTCAGAGAAGGACCTGTATTGCATCCTTGCTTTACTTTTTTTAACATTTGCCCGTTGGCCACAAGTGAAGGAATGCTTTTTTTCTGCATGCTGCAGCTGACAAGACTCAGCAGTATTTCTTTTCCTCCACTTCCTGCCCTCCTCCCTCACCCCTATCTCCTCCTCTTCCTGGCTGCAAAATCAATGTCAGCATAATGAAGACACAGCATTGATCACAGAACACGGACAAGATCACCCAAACTGAGCTCTAGAAATGAGGATATCTCATTTCTACTAAAACCTTGTTGCATCCAAGGATTTGACAATAGCAGACAAGTTCATTACTAATTAACTTTGGAAAATATCAAGAAGCAAAATGTATTTTATTGTAGTTGATTAACTGCTCTGTTGTTTTCATGTGTATTCAGGTTTCAAAGCCAGTAGTCAGTCCTGAAGTGAATCATGGAATGGGGAACAGGAGGCTCATTAACTTTTGGTTGTCAGGTAAACCAAAAATCATTTTTCCCCCTTTCCTTTTTCCTAAATACTCAGCATGCTCTGTCATTCTCACCTTTTCTCAACTGTTAGTTAAAGTTCAGTGTCAACATTTCCAAACTGTAGCAATTTTGAAAGGATATTGAAAAGAAATTGTTTTAAATATTTATTTTAAACCCTCAAGCAACTGCTTTTAGTACGGCGCGTCCAAGCCGCTACTTCCAGTAAAAAGTCTACAGGCGTGTTGTTCAAAACTCTTGTTCACACATGCACACATTTCTACAACTATTTTCAGGCCATTGAAAGAGCTTTGAAAGTTAAACTAGGTCAAACTTTGACCAGTTAGAGACTTGGGTGGTGTCCATGGAGGTGGAAATTGATCATGGAGGAGAAAGACGTGAAGTTTTTCATATATTAGAATAGAACTGTAACAGAAAAGGCCTGATAAAAGGCAAGATTCATGAGATTTGCACCACTTCGACATTTCGCACCAAACCTTTTCCAACTGTTGGTGGCGGACAGGCGCTTGTAAACAGAAAAAGAAGAAGAAGCCCCTCCCTGCTTGTCCAGTGTGAACACCATGGGCTTTACTCAACTGTCTATAGCTTAACACAAAAAACATTGAAAATTGCATTGAGGAAACGAGGAAAGAACATATTTGAACATTATTGCATACTTTCACGTCTAAATGTAAAAAAAAAAAAAAAGTTTTGCTAAAAACTACTAAGACAACTTTTAGAGAAATCTGACAAGTTCTGTCCTCTATTAAATCAATGGTAGCTGTTTTTTTTTTTTTCCATTTTTTTATTTTTAGGTTGTTTGGCTGCAGCATTTACCTTTTTTCCTGTAGCATAACTGCAGCTTCTGCTATAAATCTATTATATCCTTACCTCAGAAGATCAGATGCCTGTGTTGATTTTTGGCAGCACAGAAAGCTTTTCCTTGCTACACTGCCAACAGTTTGGGGTGGTCAGGGTGAGATGAAAATTGTTTTAGGACATTGTGGAATTTCATTTTTTTTCTTTTTTGCACCATTGGTTGTTGTAGTGGTACCAGCACTAACGGCAGTCTGTGATACTAACTATTTTGAATCAACTCTTAAGAGCCAAAAGAAAATGTCACCACACCATTACTCTACCTCCACCAATATTTGAAGTCAGGACAAGTCAAAAGGGATCTCTGCTTTTGTGGTGTTTAGCTAAATGCCTCAAGATCTATTGCACCAAGTGAAAACTACACTCTTACTGGCACTTTTATTACCTCATAGTATCCTCTTCATTTTCCCTAAATAATTAATTATAATTCCTTATAATAAAATAAGCATTTCTTTTCATCAGCTATTGCTTAGTAGATAGGGTTTTATTTTTTGACCATTTCCTGTTGATCTGAGAGATAACTGTATATAAAAAATTCTAAAATTGTTAGTAGTTTACATCAGTGTTTTTAGCAACTTTTCCCATTTTTTTCAAATCTTTTTTTTAATAGTAAATGGCATGTTGTTATGGTGGCTAATATGCCATTAAAACCCATTATTGTTGCATGTATGTTCTAGAATGCACAATCTCTTATTTGTCAGTAGGTTTTAGTTTTTATATTGTAGTTTGTTTCATCAAAACAAAGGAAGAAAGCTTCTTTGTCTTTGCGTTTGCACTTGTCAGATCTTCAGGCCGTTGGACTAAAGAAAGGGATGTTCTTTAACCCTGACCCATACTTGAAGCTCTCCATCCAACCGGGAAAGCACAGCATCTTTCCCTCGTTGCCTCACCATGGGCAGGAGAAGCGTTCCAGAGTGGTGTGCAACACAGTCAACCCACAGTGGACCACAGAGGCAAGCAGACACACTCTTCACACTGCTGCACAACACTGGTTTTACATCAACACGTGCTGGTGGATCCATACTTTAAAATATGCAGTTCTTTACTTGTTTTTGGTGCATACTGTGTCATGTGCCTAGGGTACCTTTGTATTTGTTTGGCATTTTTGTTTTGGTTACAGCTAGTAAAGAAAAAAAGAAACCTTAATATCAAACACTGAGAAATTATTTAAACAATCAATATTTGTTTTTAGTTTAGATTGCTGTTTTTTTTACTTATAGAAACCAAATAATGTAATATTTTTATATATACATGTATATATACACACATACATATATATATATATATATATATATATATGGTTAAGTTGGTTAGGTGCAGGCTCAGACGTTGCCCGACCAAACGAGGTCTGCGTCAGGTGCTGGGGAACCAGAGCACCTTGATGGAAAATGGGTTACTGGAACAAGATGTAAATGGACTATATGTGAGAACAAAGTTCTGTTGGAATGCTACTACTCAAGTAATCTTACTTAGAGAATGTGGAATGAATGGATGCTCCAAAACCCACAATCAAGGCTATCTGCCAAACAACTAGTAGCTCAATGTTCTAACATCCACAAACTACAACTGACAAAGTACAACACAACTGTAACACCACAGGTGAGCCACAACATCAGGTTTGAGAGGAGGCTATACCACACTCCCAACCAGAATTTGGGAACACAGTCCCAATAACCCCTTTACGATGAGCAAGGCAGCAACTGAAAGAGGTACACAAGAGACAATGAAGCCAGACAGATAAACAGGCTGTACGCAACTCAACCTGTGAAAGTGTATGCTCAGTGGCAGGGTCAAAACGGCAGAGCAGACCCACCAAGGCTGGAAACTGAACAGTACTGGAAAAGTATATGGGACAAAGAAACATCACATAGCAGCAATGCTCAATGTCTGGTCTCTCTGAGAAAAGAGCACAGCAACCTCCCTGAACAGAATCCAGTTACCATCACAGTGACAGACATCCAAGAAAGAGCCTCAGGTATGAAAAACTGGACAGCACCGGGCCCTGACATGCGTACTGGCTTAATAAACTTTGTGCACTCCATGAGTGCCTCACAGCACAAATGAACCAGCTGCTAAGAGATGGGACTCATCCTGATTGGCTAACAGAAGGGCGGACGATCGTGATCCAGAAGGATCCCTCAAATGGTGCAGTCCCATTCAACTACTGGCCAATAACCTGGCTCTCCACAACTTGGAAGCTCATGTCAGGCATCATTGTAACCAAAATACATTGGCACATGGATCAATTCATGAGCAACGCACAGAAGGGCATTGGTAGAGACTCCAGAGGAGCCAAACACCAAACCCTGGTTGATAGGACAGTCACTCAAGACTGCAGGTCACGACACACCAACTATGTTAGAATTCTATATACAACCTGGATTGATTACAAGAAAGCCTGTGACTCAATACCACACACCTGGATCGTGGAATACTTCGAGCTGTACAACATCAACAGGACTCTAAAAGTCTTCATAGGAAGCTCAATGAAGCTGTGGAAAACCACCCTTGAAACCAATGGCAAGCCAATTGCACAAGTGTCCATCAAATGTAGCAAATACCAAGGAAACTTTCTGTCCCCACTGCTGTTCTGCATAGATCTGAACCCCCTCAGCCAAATAATCAACAAGAATGGCTATGGATACCGACTCAGGTATAGGGCAACAATCAACCACCTCCTCTACATGGATGACATCAAGGTATATGCTAAGAGCGGGCGCAACATTGACTCCTAGATCCACACCACCAGGATCTACAGTGCTGACATTGGGATGTCATTCGGGCTTGAGAAATGCAGTCAGATGGTAACAAAGAGAAACAAGGTAGGTACTGAAGGGGTTTCTCTCCCAGAAGGAACAATGGCAGACATTGAAGACAGTTACAAGTACGTTGGAATTCCACAGGCAAATGGCAACGTGGAGCAGGTAACAAGGAAAGCCGCAATAGCCAAATATTTCCAACGAGTAAGACAAGTCCTGAGAAGCCAGCACAATGGCAAGAACAAGACCCGGGCAATAAACAGTTATACACTGTCAGTGATCTGATACACTGCAGGAATAAATAGATGGCCAAAGGAAGAGATACAGACCGACATGTTAAGACATGAAAGTTCCTCACCATACATGGAGGGTTTCATCCCAAATCCAGCACCCTGAGACTGTATGCTAGCCGCAAGGACGGAGGCCAAGGTCTAAGTGAGCATGGAAGCCACTATCCAGGATGAACATCCAAGATGCATGATAACATCAAGCTCAAGGCACCAACTGACAGTGTGCTCAGTGTATGTCTCAGGCAATGGACAGCAGATGATTTGGTGCTGGAGGACAGATCCTCATGGGAGGACAAGCCCCTGCATGGGATGTACCACTGAACCACAACTGATGTTGCTGATATCAAGAAGTTCTACCAATGGCTAGAAAGGGATGGCCTACAGGACATGCTCAGGACGTGCTCATCCTAGCAGCACAGGAACAAGCCCTGAGCACCAGAGTGATAGAGGCTCAATTCTACCACACCAGACAAGACCCAAGGTGTAGGCTGTGCAAAGAGGCGCCTGAAACAATCCAGCACATAACTGCAGGGAGTAAGATGCTGGCTGGGAATGCATACATGGAGCACGACAACCAAGTGGCTGCAATAGTATACAGGAACGTGTGGAGAATATGGACTGGAAACCCCAAAGTCAAAATGGGAAACACCTCAGAAAGTGGTAGAGAATGAGAGAGCAAAGATCCTGTGGGAATTCCAGATTCAAGCAGACAGAATAGTAGTGGTGAACCAACCAGACGTTATAGTGGTGGATAAAGAACAGAGGAAAGTTGTTGTGGTGGATGTGGCAGTACCAAGTAATGGCAACATCAAGAAGAAGGAACATGAGAAACTGGAGAAATACCAGAAACTCAGAGGAATTGGAGAAAGCTTGGAAGGGGAAGCTGACAGTGGTGCCCATGGTAATTAGAGCACTCGGGACTGTAACCCCCAAACTGGAGGAGTAGCAACAACAGATCCCTGGAAAGACCTCAGGCATCTCACTCCAGAAAAGCAAACTGCGCAGTACCCTCAGTCTCCCAGGCCTCCGGTAGGGGACCCGAGCTTAGGGTGAGGTACCACCCATGGAAGGTGAGAGGGGCGTTTTCATATTTATATATATATATATATGTGAATATATTATATATTTATTTATTTATTTTTTCTCATTAAATATAAGACCAATGTATCTTCAATTTTTACAGTTTTGCTTTATGCTTTGTTAACACTTGAACCTGAAAAACTTCGGACAAAATAAAAGAAGGGGAACATTTTCTTGCTGGCCTGTTTTTCTTCACTGTATAGAATTTACCAAGTAAAACATTGTGAATAATCGTGGTTAATCACAATGGGAAGTAGCTCAGGTGGTTGAGCAGGTCAGCCAATGTTCAAAGGATTGAACATTGGAGGATTGAACAGTTGGTGGTTCGATCCCTGCCCCCTCCAGCCAACCCTTGGTGTGTCCTTGGGCAAGGCACTTAACCCTCCTTGCCTCTGGTGTGGGAATGTGTATGGATGTACCGGTGATGGTCAGAGGGGCTGTTTGCTGCATACTGGCAGCCACGCCTCTATGAGTTCGCCCCAGGGCAGCTGTGGCTACATCACGTGTAAATGAATATGCATTGTAAGCGCTTTGACCATCTGGAAAAGTGCAGATAAATCCAGTCCATAATTTTAAAATCCAAAAGTGTGATTATTCTGATGAGTTAAATTAAATTTGCACTAAATGGTGAATGCTGTAAACTTGTATAGTGTTTTTCTACTTTCCTTGAAGACCCAAAGTGCTTTACAGGCACAGTCCCATTTACACACACATTCACACTCTGATGGTGACTCTGCTGCAGAACACTAGCACCAGCCTTCTACCAGAGGCAATGTGGGGTTCAGTGTCTTGCCCTAGCACACTTGACTTATGGGCGGGAATTGAACCTGCAAACTTCAGATCAGAGGTCGACCGCCTGACCGCTGCTCAATGGCCATCCCACAAAGCAAAGCATATTGCTTGAAAGTGTTTTGCTTCACACAATAAGGACATTTTTTTTTATTTTATAAGAACTCCCAATTGTATTACTAAAATTTCTACTTTTTTCAGTTGATTAACTAGATATATGAAAACAATTTCACACATCTAATATTGGAATGAATTTCAATTTAAAATAGTGAAATGAAAATGAATGGCTTCAGTATTTTGGCAGAAATACCCAGCCCTAGTCAGATATTTATGTTTTTCCAAAAATCCACAAATTTAGTAGAATCCATGTTCTACTGAACAACATCTAAATAATTTTGTTGGCAGAGGTAATCTGGAAAGCTTTTCTTGAAAACAATTATGTTACCCAATTATGCATGGGGTAAACCTATTGCTAGCATTGTATTTTTTTTTCATGTAATGCAAGTAACATTTATCTTTTATGTGATCAATTTCAACATTTTGACAGGGGTTTTAAAATAAAGTCTAATGATATTCTTTATGATCACATTTAAACCATATTGGCTGTACAAAACCTGAATGAGGAGGTGACTGAGTTCTTTTCAGGTTTTAAAAACAAAACAAGATAAGCACTGTAATCCGTTGCAATTCTGTTTGCTTTGCACAAAACAAGATCAGGAAATATAGTCTTTTCATTGATGGCCATTTCTTAAAAAAACATGCACGTTTCCGGAGAAGTGGGGAAAAATCTGCTTTGTTATTAAAAAAAAGTAACGTAAACAAGACAAAACAATACATAAAACATTTAAAAGAAAACTAAGTATCAGTCAAGTCAACCCTTTATCAAGAAGTAAGTCCTGGTTCGGCTTAAAATAAAAAAATAAAAAATCTTTTTATTTACCTGTTATTTTTTTTTTTTATCTGATTCTTTTATTTCATGGTAAACTTCACCATTTCCACCATCATCACATCCACTATTTCCTTTTCATACTATTCTTGTAGTTATCACATGATTTCCTGTTCAGTGTGATAACTGGGATATTTAAGTCTTTCAGCTGCAGCTAGTTAATCTAATGGAGTCCATACTCTCAATTTCATTACAATCAGAGCTGCTTGTGTCTCAAATTGGAATTGGAGCATAAAACTTATTTGCAGTTTTATTTTTACCTATTTTTACCTGTTTTTTATTCTGTATAGTTTCAGCATCAACATCCAGATTCATGGATGTGTCTTTTCTCTGTCTGTCTAAAAACATTAGAAAGAGCAAATGGCTTGAAGACCTGATCTTTACTGATAGTAGCTCAAACCATTAAGCCATTTTCTGATTTGACAGTGAAGCTTGACTCTGCTCCTGTTTTTCCACTGCAGAAAGATTTTCCTTGAAGTTGTACTAAAGCTTATTGCAGCAGTGAAGGAAAAAGCTTTGTTGAAATCAAATGATTGTAAAAGGGCTGTTTTATTTATTTATTTTTTTGACAAACAGAAAGTGCATTAATTTTGATCATTAGTATCAAATACTTAGAAAAAAAAACATGTTGCTCCAATCTACAAGTACCTGTCTGCAGGCGGCAGAGTTGACCATTTTGTTGCTCTGTAAGTCAATCCTGAAAGCATCAGCAGGATGCTTTAAGTCATTTTCCCAATAAAAAGAAAATATCCCTTTAGAATTATCCTCTTTAATAAAAAATATTAGATGTATGTTTTTGACAATATAGAAATATAGAAAACAATAATCCCTAGCACAACATTGCTTATAGCAGGTGGGTGTTGGTAACTTGGACGTGACAGAATGCAAATTTAAGTCAGCCAAAGGTCATAACTTGGGCGTAGCAGCTTGTGGTCAGAAAACAGGCGAAGGTCAGCAACTCAGATCTGCGACTTTACATGAATTGTGACACTGGGACAAGTAAAAATAACTACAATCTGGCAGTGGTATGATGACAAAAAGGATCCCAAATACCTAAGGGCACAGGTAAGTTTAGTGATTTCACTGAGAATGATTAGAGGCCGGAGGCAAATGAAATTCAAATATGGTGGCACACCTGATGTCAGGTAGAGGACCAGGATAATTTAGGTCTTCAAAACAGCATTGATTTAGACCTGTGACTTAGTGTCTTCCAGTTTTTAGCGTAATGCCTAAAAGACAAAACGCTACAGAAGAACGCGTCTTCTTCAGATGAATTGGCCGGTTCGATCTAGCCACAGTTTTGAGGTCCCTCGCTAGAATAAGTGCATGCAAAGTAGCTACACCTAATAAATCATCCAGTTTGTTTTTTATATACTGAACCAAGAAGTCCAGATGTCATCCTTAGCGCCTCAAAAATACCCAAATGGTCTAAAGCCACAATGATATCAAAACAAAAACTGAGACCTAACACACATTTGTAAAACTGGGTGCTGACCTTTCTCACAAGAATGTGTTGCAATACAATCCTGCTGACCAACATCTGTGCTCAGTCCTTTGCACTTTACACTAGTTAAGTTGTTGCCATACGCACCCATATGGGAGTTGACATGTATGGGTGCTGGAGGTTTTTGGGTTATCCAGGCCAATAAAGGGTCGTAGAAAAGAGCAACCGGTACAAGGCGCATCTTAAGAGGAGCACTGACGTGTCTTGCAGTTTTCTAAGAGCTCAGTGGTGATGGCATGCATGAATGTTGTGCATGCTGTAAGCGTAGTGTGAAGTATTCACAAGTTAGACGCACTTATGACATATGGGTGATAGTGTGCCTGTTGTGATTAGTAAAGCATTATCCACAAATGCCCTTACTGCTAGATACCATTGTCTACAGGTAAAAAATAGGTAAACCTGTACAGGGCACACAGGTGGCACTTATCGCATGAACAGTGCTAACGGGCCCCTTGAGTAGTCCTTAAGAGTTGGGGGTGGCAAAAAATGAAAAATTCATACGACACGCCTGCCCCCCCCAACTTCATCCTTGCATGATGGATAGCTGCTTGCTACGAACTGCCATTTGTAGCACGCTTGAATAAAAAGAGGTGTTTGAACATCTTCGCTCTGTAGGCTCAGTGAACGGTCTACCACCTTACTATTGCTATTTGCTCGTAGAAAACCCACATTTAGCCGTAAGAATTGATGTGACTAAGTCATAGTATTTCTTTACAGTTTGGTCTCAAAAGTGTATTATGATATTAAGAGGTGATTTGGGGTTTCATCTTTTAGGGGGTGCTAGGCAAATACGACAATGCTGATGATTGCAGGTCATAAAAGCATGCCTAACACTGTTGATGATTATCAGAACTTCTACTTCTGAGCTGCATGATTTAATGTGTGGTTTGTTTTTCTGCAAACTCTTGCTAATCAGTTGGTGGTTTGGCCTCATAGTGTTACTGTGGACCTCTGAAGTGTTTGAAGGAAATTGAAGCATCTTCGCTGGAGCAGATTCTCATCATTAGTTAACATTTTCATTTTTTTAAGTTACATTTAGATTTTCTTTTTGCAAATTTTAAAGGTGTACGTGTTGTTCAAAGATGCCTCAGAGAACTCTCTGAAGTACAGATACAAGCTTTTTGATGTTTCACTCAGGGACAACAATCCGGATTTTAATGTTGCTCTTTTCTGGGAGGCATGCACTCAGCTGCTCTTTACTCTTCCTTTCCACATGACTTGTAAGCAGAGCAAGTATAAAAAACTGCAACAGAAAGATACCATAAATAGTCTTTGTTTCATTTAAAAAGAGAATACATTTTTTCAATGAGTGTTTAAATGTCACGTAAAAAGTAAATGTTTTTTGGGTTTTTAAATGAACTGTTCTTTTTTTCATTTGGATCTGCTTGCGGTTATACTTAAACAGATGCTGTTGCTGCCACATAAAGGCAAAATAAGCTTTAGAAGTACTCATTTACTCTCACTTGTCACAACAACCACATTTGTAAAATGAATAAAATATTTTGACTTCAAAAGATTAAATTCCTTGACAGCAAAAATGATTGTAAGTGCTGAAATATGGTGTGTCTAAAATATTAAAACAAATGAAATTGCAAAATGAACCATTCCAAATAATTTTTAATGAAGACGCAAATGCTACGGTCACAGACACAACTGTGTCCATGATGGGGAAGCGGTGGTAGAATTTATCAAGATTAGGTGCCGCCACTCGATTTTTTTTTTAATTGTTAATGTGGCCATGAATGTAGACGCAGTTAGGTGGCAATAACGTCCTAGTAAAATCAGGCAAAAGTTAGGTCTGATGTCTGATGTCCAGACAGCGGCTCTGGAAGTAGTGCTGATCCGCGTTCTGTACCTGGTTATGGTTAGGGTTAGGGTACCGGTGCAATCTGTTACCGGACCGGTACCGGTTTGCGACCTGGAGGTTGGGGAGTCTAGATTTTTTTGGATGAGCCAGTGTGTCAAAAAACGTTGAGTTGGGGACACCCACAGCCTCAATATGTGATGACTTGAGAGTGAGATTGGGCTGGCTTCAACCGTCTCATGCTTAACTTACAAGTTTCAGATAAAAACTTTATAAGATTCATCTATATCATTTTAAAATGGGTTACTTGCTGCAACAGTGGTCGAAACGCTTTTGCCCTTTCGGCAGAAACACACCTGTCTGAGGTCAACCAATCAACCAATATTTAGAATTGACATAAAAGATGACATAACAACATCCACAGGATTAAATGTTCAACAGCATTTACATCACAAACAATAACAACAAGCCAGCCAGAGTCACCATATTTTGTGTTGATAACTGAAAGAAACAGTTTTTCTTTTTTTTTTTTTTTTGTCCCTATGCAGCTGCAAGATATTCAGCTGTTAGTATTTGTTTACTGGGAGTTCAATGTGGGATTACAGTTGTTGACTGTTGCTGCATGGTGCAGGAATGAATTTGACCTTTTCTAAAGGTCAAATTTGCACATGTTGAAGTTCCAGGATTTACTTTAAATGAAGGGTGGCAGGATGATGCCCATACAAACTTCCCTCTGATTGTCTAATTTCCTAAATTCTAACAGTCAGGCTGCATGGAAGGAGTGCACACTTAGTACACGAACAGAACTAACTGGATCCCTGTGTAGTTCACAGAACTGCAGAGGGTCAAAAAACAGAAAAATCAATATGACACACCTGCATCTGACCTACTGCACCCTTACTTATTCGTGTTTTGTATAAGTGGTTGCTACGACCTACCACTATTAGCCTGCCTGCAGTATACAACCTTGATATTTCCTTTGGGCCACTTGCGTGCCATGTACATGTGCTCACAGCCTTTACGCGTTGACAGCCCATATCCACCCATAAGAGCAGTTGTGACTATGGTTAAGGGCAGGTGAGACCCATTACACGTTATTTTACACAATTCCTGATTAATTGCATCACTCTTACACTCTTTGAAAATCAAAGACAGCACTAAATGACTTTTTCCATAGTGATAAAGGATCTTTCCTAGATCAACATGGATAAGTTTATAGTCAGTCATATGGCTTGTTGAGCTCAATGTTCACATAAATATAGATCCTAGAGGAGGCTCAAAGGCAGGAAAAACTAGCCTTTCATGGGAGAACAAATGTAACGTGATAGCATCACTCTTGCTAAATCACAGTCCTGGGTGTCATTGTGATAATATCTTCTGTCAGCTGACCTTGGCTTTCCTCTCAGCAGTTGCCATCTGTAAATGTTCATGTATTTATCATGCTCAATGTAAACAGTTCAAAACAGTTGAAAATGTTATATATTGCGATTCTTGACGACTTGTATGTGCGCCTTGATTTGTAGCACAAAATCTGTGACAGACATAGATTTACTGCCTCTCAGGACTGCTTCAGCAGAGCCACTGCAGGGTTGCAATATTAGAGATGTAATATGTAAGCTCATGACCTTGCTATATTGATTTGTATTACCCTTTGACTTTACAGAAGGGGATTTCTAAATTGGCTGGGCCGCTTGCCTTTGTCTGTTTCTGCACCAAATCAGCCATTTATCACTTTACCTAAATGCTCTTGCCTTAACACTTTTCTCCTTTATTTTTCCTGTCTTTGGATTTTTCCAGATACCATCCTCACAAACTACATTTTTTCGATCTGCTCTCTTTTTTTGGGTCTACTTTTGAATTATTTACTTTTGCCTCTCTTCGCTTCCACCTTTTCTTTTCCTCCCCCTCTCCTTTTTTCAGCGCTGCCAGCATCACGTTGTCGTTTACCTCTATCCTAAACTGCACTTTTCACTTCTGCGTGATGGTTTAATGTCACATTCGTGCTCCACTTCCCTTCAAGGAAAGACGAAAGACAATCAAAAAATGAGATCAGGCGTGAAACGCTGCAAGTTAAGCAGAAAGCAGCATCCAAAATGTTCTATTGAGGCTTCAGGCAATCAAACTTACATTTCCAAAAATTCAAGAACAGCTCAGAGTCTCTTTATGCCGCAATTACAGTGTAGTTACATGAGCAAAAAATGCAAAAGAACCTGATAAGCTTCTGTAGATGAAAATTACTAAATGTATTGGAGAAGAAAGATAGACGTACCCCTTAATTCATCACAAAAAGCAATTTATCTTTCTCAAATGCACCAGAAATGATAGAAACGCAAATCTATAGATGATGACACAAAATACAGCAGCAGCAAGCAAGCAAAAAGCTTCATTTTCTGTATTATTCATGTCTTTACAGTCATTGTAAAAGCTTTGAGCTACAAACAGTGAGAAAAGGCTGCTCTTTGACTGCTTTACTGATGCGTCTGCTCTTTTAAGAGCAAGATTTTAATCAAAGAGACTTGTGTAAAAATGAGCATGAACATTTTCACGTCTTCATTTTATTTTATTTTATTTTTAGCAGTGTTCCTGGATGATAAGTAAAGGAAGGACTACTGACATGCATTTGCTTCTGACTCCTTCAACTAATTGTTTTAATCCACAGACAATTTGCAGCGTAACTCTTGCATAATAAGCATGACATGATGCAGTTCACTTCATTAAAAATAAATTTTACACCAAAACAGTACAACATTTTCTCTTTATATAAACAAGCAACAAGTTTTGTTTATTTTTTTTGGCTGAAGAATGTCAGAAAATCATTTTAGTCTACACTATTCAGAACAGATTTGAAGTTTGCCATCAGATGTTTGTCTTTTTTTGAGTTTTATTCTATGCTGTCCTCAAGTCTTTAAGTCCTTCTTGTATTTTAATTCCATTTGTCAATTGTTGATAGAAAAAGTGAATAGATGGGTTACCATTTCCTAATGAAACAACGTTGAACATCATATTAGAGTTGATATTCTCCTCCTGTTCATTTAGATGTGAGCATTTAAGAGCTGAGTTTCTTTGTAGTAACAACAACGGATCATTCCGGATCATTCGGAGTAGGATCAAGTCCTATCCGATCTTCCTTTGATCAATTGCAGAGGCGTTTCCACTGGTGTTTTGATTGTGATTATTTTGTTTTTAGACAAAATAGAAAACAAAAATCTGTAGTTTTCTAGGCATTGTTTCTGCAAAGCAGCAGTAGCACACATGAATCTATTTGCCTACAAGTGAATGCATCAGAAAAGAGCGTAGCAGGAAGCTTGCGGTCTGCTAATTGTCACCTCTACGTCACAAATACAATCTTTTTCTTACTGCATTTTTTGTCTGCTCCTGATTCATTCTTCTTTTCTTTACAAATGACCCCATCTTTAGAAAAAGGCCACAAGAACATGTTAAAAACACCCAAACACATTTTTTTCATCAGGGAGGGTCTCTAAAAAAGTTTATTGTTGGGTTTATTTATGGTAGAGTGGTAGCAGCCATCAGTATGTGACAGTTTGAACTTATCATTTGTGGTTTTTTTGTTGCAATTTTCCTTTGTGCACTGTTATATTAGTGTCCACAGTTGGGTGATGATTAGGTCTTTGTGTCCACAGAGGTTTAACTTTGTGTCTCTGCCCACGGACGTCCTGGAGATTGAAGTAAAGGATAAATTTGCCAAGAGTCGACCAATTATCAAGCGCTTCCTCGGAAAGCTGTCTGTCCCGGTCCAGAGACTGCTGGAGAAACATGCCATCGGGTTAGGGAAAGAGCTGGAAATATATATTTTTTAAACTTTTTTGTTTCTCCTTCCAGCTTCTAATCTATTTTTTTCTCGTCTTTTATCTGAAGGGATCGAGTTGTGAGTTATTCTCTGAGCCGCAGGGTGCCAACAGATCACGTCTGTGGCCAGCTGCTGTTCCGCTTTGAGCTGACCTCCTCCGTTCACCCCGGTACGTCAGAATGAGTGTTACATTTGTCATCCCTCCTCTTCTGTTGCTGCTCTGTGTGTCTTTTGGATCTGATGCTTTAAAAAATAACTTCTGTCCTCAGATGACGAGGAAGTCTCTCTGGTCATTGAGACAGCCTGCGCTGAGGCGGGAAATGCAGCAGACGACGCTGGGGGAGCAGCAGATGATGAAACACTGAGTGTGGGCCCCGACACGCCCAATTTACCGTTGGATGCCCCCCCTGAAGCAGAGACCTCAGTCTCTGCACCCTCCACACATGAAGAAGAAGCCGATCCTGCTGAGAGGGAAGTGGAGGAAGCAGGAGCACAAGTGGAGCCAGGAAGCCTGGAGGAGGACAGGAGGGAGGAACCTCCAGCCAGTCAGCAGCAGGAGGAGAATGAGGACTCACGGGAACAGCAGGAGGCCAACAGTACACAGGAGGAAGAGATGGAAGGAGGAGAAGCGAGGGTGGAGGAGAGAGAGGAGGAGGAGCAGAGACAGGGGGCCACTCTTCAAACACCGGCAGTTGAGAATAAAGATATTGGAGATGAAGCACAGCTTGAAGCATCCTCTGGTGGAGCAGCTGCAGTGGAGGCTCCTTCAGAGGAAAGTGCCACATTGCAGGGGAACCACCCAGGAACAGGTGAGGGGACCCCACCGGGATTAACAGAGGGAGGAGAAAGTAGCTCTCCTCCCTGCTCCTGCCACCCTCTATTGTCAAACCTGAGTTCCAATGCTTCTTACCGGCGTAAAAACCGCCCCTGCTCCCTCCCGGTGTCAGAGCTGGAGACGGTGATAGCATCGGCTTGTGGTGAGCCGGAGACACCGCGGTCCCACTACATCCGCATTCACCACCTCCTCCACAGTCTCCCCTCCGCCCAACAAAGAGCTCCCAGCCAGGACGATGAGCATGTCCTGGAGGGAGACGATACCAGCAGCACTGTGGACACCACATCACCAACACTCAAAACCTCCAAGGAGGAGAACGGGCATGAGGAAGAGGAAGAGGAAGATGATACAACTCAATCACCGTCACAGGTGGGTTGAAGAAAGCCACCATGAACTGTTGGGTTATCTCAGAAGAGCTCAGTGTTTGAGCAGCAGAGCAGATTTCTTCTGAAGTGCAGCTGAAGATCTCTTGGTTGTTTCAGGTGCCCGAGTGTCCGGGTCCATGCTGCCGGCGCTCACTGCCCCGCAGCCTTTCCATCGAGCGCCTATCAGAGCTGAACCAGCTCCTGGAGTGTGATGGAGGAAGAGGGCACCCAGTGATGAGGAGAATCTCCCCCTCCTGCCTAGACAGTGAAGAGGGGGATTCCAGTAACGGAGGAAGAAGAGTTTGTGGCGGCACACATAGACCTTTGGGTGAGAACGAGTGCGAGTTCTGCGACACCTCCTGCTACAGCACGTCCTGCTACAGTACCTCCTGCTACAGCACCTCCTGCTACAGCAACTCAGGCTTTGAGGGGAGGGGCCGATTCTGCAGCCACAACCGCCTGTCGTCAGTGGACAGCAACCGGCTCTCTGGGAGCACTGTGTTTTCCTCCCAGGATGAAGAAGAAGATGAGGAAAGCGCCTTCGAGTCAGTGCCTGACTTCGCCCACCCTGAGGGCCAGAATCTGGGCGTCCCAGAGGGAGGCAGAACGCCACCGAGTGGATGCAATGAGAACAGGAGAGGGGAGCAAAGGGAGCCAGCTGTGGCTGGACCCAGCGACAGGAACGGCATAGGTGAGGAAAGACATGTAATTACGTTGGCTGATAAACTTTATAAATTAACACAATAATTCACAGTGTTGTTTGATTAACTCACTTACATTCAACCACTGTATCCAGTGCAACAAAAGAAGTTTGCAACAAACAAAAACTACATCAGTCTAGAGTCCAAAAGAAGATTTTGCGCGTGCAGAGTTGAAAGGTTCATTTCATCCAGAATCACATATCTTAAGAGTTTATCTTCTATATTTAGACAGATTTTGTTGTCCTCCAACACAATGCCTTTTTAACCATTTTTATGAGGCTGTCTCTCACAATAACTAGATGCACAATGAATAAAGAAATTCTAACTGGCAAGCAGAATAGTTAGAGAGCAGAAAGAAAGGAGAAGTCACCCATATTTGCATATATGTCCACATGATTTCAATTTTTATTGCCTGACTGATTACAAACTTGTGGCTTACAGTAATTGTCTGCCTACGGTGGCCCTGAAGTGCAAATTCACCAACAAAAATGTATTAAAGATCACCACAATTGAAAAAGGAACAACTTTACATTTTAGAAACCAAAACAAAATTCCAAAAAGTGAAACGAAATAACAATGCAACGTTTCGGAAAACAAAAAAAATTTCTAGAAATCAAAATAAAATGTTGAAATGTATTGAATGATGATATTCAGTTTTTCTTCATGCCAAATAACATTCACTAGAAATGATGGACAAATGTCATCATCCAATCAGCGATGTCCCACAGTATCTACCTTTTTCTGGTTTCTTCTTTTGTATCAATTTTAACACGTCATTTTAATTTCTAAAGAATTTTTTTTTGTTAGTTTTTTTTTTTTTCTTTTTAACAGCAACTAGAAAAAGTAGGTATTATTGGACATCACTGATGGGATGTTGACGCTTGTCCATCATTATAACTGAGCATCATTTTGCATGAAGAGATACTGGATATTATCAGCTAGCAAGCATTTCAAATAGGTAGAAGACTAAAATGATTACAAAATTTTAAAATAATTTGCTTGATACTAAAACCATGACAGATTGACCCCAGCCTAAAACTACGTTCACACCAGGCATTATGCTAAACACGTGTTCAAGAATGTCCGTTTAGCATATATGTTCAAACTTGAGTGTCACAAACTTTTACTAGCGCCACCTGTAGTTGGAAGGGGCTATGTTCGAAATGTAAAAGCATTGCAGCAGTCAGAGCAAGTCTTGTGAGTCTTTCTCCAGCCTTTTTCTTTCACAGCTCTATTCTCATATATGAAAGACTTGGTGTTATAGAATTCCGGCTGGGCACAATAATTAATTTGACCAAGATCAATTCTCAACTGATTGGCACCTCCATGAATGCAAAGGGATGGCATCCATATGTAACCACGTAATCTGAGTCCCTTATTGGTCAAAGTTCAACCTGGTTCAATATGTGGAAGTGCATTTTGTATGTTTTTTATGACTCTTAAAAATGTGCATTGCAACCAGTTAATGCAAGAGTTTTGGATGTGGTAACCCAAAATGCTTATATGTACGCGTTTACATGGACCTTTCATTAAAAGTGGCTGTTTGAATGCATGGTCTGCAAAGCGAAAAAGTTTTTTTTTTTTAAATAGTCAATGAAAGGCAAAAATTGTTAGAAAGTATGGTTAGTACAATAAAAATTAAAATACCTGCGTAAAATACACAATAAATAATAAATGCTTTGGAAGATGATGGTAATTTTTAATGTTATTTAAAAATTAATGAGCAAAAAAGCTACATTTGAGTGGAAAAAAAATATCAATTGCCCAAAAGGTATGCTACAAAAGATTTAAAATAATAAAAAATGCTAAGAATATTACTTGATTTTAGATCACTTTCCAAGAGAACAATGTTTTAGAATGGTTTAAAGGTTCATCCAGTCATTTTCAATTGTTCACAAATGCCATTTAAAGTCAACAAATCTAAAAGTGCAAACACCAATCTTTTGATGGAAACTTTTTTTTTTTTAAGCAGAACGTAGGCGAACAATCTTATTTACTGAAGAACCAGAAAAGGTTCTCAGTGAAGTGATCTCAGTGCCTAACAGAACAAATATAAGCCACGTTGTAATTTGAAATAGAAGCTGCTTAATGGTCTGCAGTAAACTGAGACTGGCTGGCATGCTTCACTGGATGATGCGTCTCCAACTGTACCGCAGTAGGTCTTTTAGGACGGCTGTCTCACTGTGGAAGAAGAAAGTAGGACATAATGACATCTTAGTTTTCTTCTGTTGACGATGACCATCCAAGACTTGTTCATTTACCAACATTGATCCCTTTTTTCCCTTTCTTTAACCCTCATTAAGAAACCAAGGGCACAGCTTGTTTTGGTTGCACATAAACACAAATGCAAACACACTTACACACAGTCTCACACAAAGTAAATTAAATTAACCTTCTGCGAAATGCAATAAAAATGTCCAACTGTCAGACTCCTGGACAGCCGTGGGCGTTTTATGTTATTTATTTTGGCTCATCACATTGTTTAAAGCAAAAAAACACATACTGTATCCAATTTTAGGATTATATCTAGTTGTGGTTAATCCAAAAATAAATCCAGGATCCTGGTAATTGTACTTGTTTTGGTCTGGAAGAAAAATGTTGACTATTCCATCTTGTCCAGCGTGATGTATCCTTGTGTAAAGACCAGCAGGTGGAGGAGGAAAAGGAAGGTGAGTGCTTTGTGTAAATGGACTGCAGTGGTTTGGAAACTCCTGGTGAATGTTAGTTTTGGACAGCACTCCAGATTATGTTAATGTATTTGGGATTTCTTCTGATGGAAGTATTGAGTTACAGAGGAGGGCTTTAAATAATTTATTGAAAGGGTAAGTAGCTAAATTGTCTCTCGTGAGTACAACTTAAAAAAAAACTTCACAAAAGTACAAAGTCTACAACCCATGACACCATGATAGTCACGTATTAATGATGTAAGTTTGAACATGAGAATAAACATAAGCCAACCTGAAAAGACACTCATACAACATTACAATCACAAATGTACCTTCCCTGCTTTTCATTTCCTTATTATGCATTTCTCGTGTCTCTGGCAGCAGCACCACAGTTCAAATATCTGAACTGGCGAAGGCGACACATTGCGTCAGCCAATCTGGGACTCAGCTTTGGCTCGTGGCCCTTTGACATGATCGGAGGGTGGAGTCCGTGTGTCTTCCACGCATTGTAATTGTTTCCATGTAGCGATCAGGCTAAAAACTTTTGACAGTAGCTCATGCATCTGCAGTGTCAAGTTTTTGAACATATTTTTGCACAAATGCCAAGCAGCGAATTTGCAGCATATCGCACTTGGGGTGACAGCAGCATTAGAGGTCTGCATCCTTCCAGGATTCTGCAAATGCATGTCAATACTAAACCCAGCTAAAAAACAGACACATGTAACAATATCTGTGGGGATCTTTGTAATTCTGTTTCTGTACATTGATCTTGTTCTGGCTACGTTAAGCTGTTTTATTCATGTTGTTCCTGCATCTAGTTCAGTTTTCGCAATTAACACATTTGTTTAATCAAAAACACAAAGAATGGCTCAAAGAAAAAATTGTTGTAAAACAAAAAAAGGAAGAAAGCTTATTAGCAGGAAGTAAAAACGAAATTATCCTTAAATAATCCAGTGAAAATAAATATAAATGAAGGGACTTATGGGAAAGCAGAACCAATGTGTAATCCCTCTGAGAAGTTACTACCTTCATTCTTTACTATCAGCCCCTCCCATAAATACCACCTACCTTTCTTTATCCTGAGGCTTAACTGTGTTTCTGTTACAGTTTCTTTGATCTGACAGTTGTTTACCAGCTGTTTATATAAGAGCTAAAAACTTACTGTACCAAACTCTAAGGAAATGAGATCTAAGGGAATATTTCTACAGTCTTGTCTGTGTGAGACTGGATAGAAGCCTCTAGTTTAGTGCTGACGAACCCTGATCCTCAAGAGCCACAACCCTGTCTGTTTTCCAGCTCTCCCTGCCCAGCTTGCGGCTTAATAACTGACTCAAGTGATTCCACATCCTGATTGACAGAACTCCCCTGATTTAGGATGTCAGCATCAAGTAGTCCATCGAGAAAAATAGGCAGGGTCGTGGCTCATGAGGATCAGGGTTGGCAAACCGTTTTCTAGAAGACTATGACAGTTGGATGACATAACAAGCACAAATAAACTGTCATTAGACAGTCCCCCTGTCTTTTTCATATTATCAGCTTTCATTTTGAGTATGTATGATGTATTTTCTCTCATTTTAAACAACAGAAATATTAGAGGGAATGCGCCGGCTTGATGCTATTTTTTGTCATAATGAGGAAAAATAATGATTGATGCTTCAGTCTCCTGCAGCCAGGCATCTCCTCCTACTAAAGCCATTTACCACTGATCACAAGGTTTCTTCGCTGTGGACCATGCTTCCCCACTAATGTAAATGCACTCCATAGATTATGTGTTCACAACAGTCATTTCATCTTACTTCACCACCGTTCCACAAAGAAAGTTGTTCATTTCCATTTTGCATTAACACGCCATTTCCTTTACCCACATGTCAGAGCGATAAGAAGGCTGATGAGAAAATAAGACATTTCAAATGAATGTATAATTCTGTGAAATATGCCTGGATTCCAATAAAGTAGATTACTCTTTTTATAATAACTCTATAAAAACCTTGTCTTTATAGTTTAATATTGCAACAGAATACAAATTTTGATGAAGACATCAGTCGGCAGTTAGCTTCATTACCAGCATTGTGTTCTGTGGGCAAATTAGTGCAATCTCTTACGAGATTAAGATGGCGTGGTCAGTTGCTCATTATCCATCAGCTCTCTCCTATTCTAAGACTCCCATTAATATATCAAACTGATCTGATGTGTCAGGAAGTGCCGTGTTTTTTCTGTGCTCTACTGCATCAAGAAGACACATTTGGTTTGCATAAGTCCTAACATGGCAATGTGATCATTGACGTGTCTTCAAAGTCTGATTAAAGCACTAAAGGTGAGTCCCCTTCTGTTGTTCTGATTATCGTATTTGGATTCTTCCGTGGATTCATTTCATATGTGTAGGAAATACTAAAAGACATTCAACTTTAACTCCACCCTTTATTACACACACCCTTCAACCACAAGAAACACACCTCAACACACACACAAATACATTACACAAGGAAGGTGGGACTACCGATCTTCTGTCCCCTACCCCATCCCTGGTGGAGGGAACAGGGCCTTCAGCAGCGGTGGCCTTGTCTCCTGGGGGTCGGCCTCCTGGGCCCGGCGGCCCCCTCCCCACGCAGGGAGAGGGATCCCTTTGTCCTCTGGCAAGTCCATGAGCTGGGGATCATATTCCATCTGAGCCTGGAGGGTGTCTGTGTCCTTGTGGTGCGGGTTCTGGCCCTTACCCTCGGGTGCCGAGCCCCTTCTGGGTCACAACATTAGGAGAGCCTGGTCAGGCAATGTACACCTTCAGGGACCCCCACTTCTCTTGGTCATCCTTCCTCTAGATGGGGGTAGCTGACCCCCATCGTGCTCTCTTCTGGATCTCCGCAGCTGCCTGGAGTTTTGGAGCGGGTCTCCCGTGGGGGGCCTTACCTAGGCCTTACCTCTTACCCGGGGCTGGGGTGGGGGGATGCCCAGAACTCCTGGGTGGTGGTGGGCGGCTTGTCTGGGGTGGTGGGGCTCTCGGGGGTGGGACCCCGCGCTGGGCCACCTGGCGTGGTGGGAGGGCTGCTCTCCTGACTGGGCTGGGCCTTGCGCTCTGCGCTTCCGTACCTCACTGCGCTCGGGTGTTGGGGGCCCGTGTGGCTGTCCTGCGGGCCCTGGTCTGGGTGCTTGGCCGGGCTGCCTGGCGGGTGGATCTCCTCCATTGACCCCACAGTATGGGTGCGGGGGCGGGCCCTGGTCGGCGCTGCCACCTCGGCGGGTGTCTTGGTGTGGGGATGGCTGGGGGTTCTCCCTCCTTTTTTGTGCATTCCATCATCCACTTCAGCTTAACATAACATTCACCTGAGCACAGGCGTCGGCTCACCTTTGCACCTTCAAATAGTGTGCGTGACAGAATGTAATGCTTTACATGTGTTGGTTGGTATGCACAAGTGTGCGTGTGAACTGGATGTGGACAAGTTTGTGAACACTCTCGGAGCCGGCAGGTATGTAACAGCTGAGTGTGTGGACAGGCCCTGCCCATTTTAGACCAACACTCACTATTGCAATGGGTATAACCTCCAGCATTTTGTTGCCTGTAGATTAACAACTCTACCTTCCCTTCCCAGTAGTCCTTCTCTAACTTCTATAATCCACCATCTCTCTTTCCCCCCCTCCACCCCCCAACTCTCTCCTTTTCCCCCTTTCCTTTTCCGTCCGGTCCAACAAAAAAGACACAAAAAAAAAATCAATATTAATAAAATTTGGTTTAAATTACAAAATACCAACATACATTTTGTGTTCGCTATGATTTATAACCCCCGATTGTAAGAGTAAAATCTGTCTAATACAAGAGGCTCTCAGCTCATATCTGTTTGCTCAGCTGTTGGACAGGACAAGTTAAAAAAAAAAAAAAAAAAAAGACATTCAACTTTTCATTCAGTGTAGTTGAAGTTCACACATTTAAAGACAAATTAGAAACTACCATGACCACGTTTACCTACTTCACATTGTCTAACTGTTTTTAATCAATCGTGCTTCATCACATTCACACTTAAAACCACACCCCCCACCCCAGTCATATAACACAGTGCTGCATCGACACTGAACGCAAGTCACACAGTAGTGTGTCCAGTGCTAATGTTCAGTCACTGTCAAAGACTCAGGTCCTGGGGGCAATTTTAGTGGCAAGCATGGCGCAACTTGTGATCGGTGGTCATTTTTGGGTGGTGGTACAGCACGGCAGCAGACAGTGTAGTAAACATTTTTGTGTGCACTTTAATTTTTTTAGTTCAAAAATCTGCTTGGGTAAATATTTAGGTTGTATCAACCAATTAGGAGCTGGACTTTGGTGGTGACTTATTGTTGTGATCAGGGGGTGAAGTTCAACATGGAGGAAAAGCTTGTTTTTGTTTGTGTTCCTCCTGAGCTTCTTGATGGTGGGGTGGCCATGATGCAGAGGTTGAGTGGTCAAGCTCTGATTGGAAGATCGCAGGTTCGGTTCCTGCTCTGTGCACTCTGCACGCCCATGTGTTGAAGTGTCCTTAAGCATTACACTGAACCCCACATTGCTGCTGGTGGTTAGCAATGTGGGGCCAGTAAACTGATTCTGTTTTTGGTGGGAAACATATAAATTCCCCCAAAACAGGATTTTTTGTAATTTGAAAGCTGTGTGGCAAAATTTCCACCAGCAACATCATAATATTTCTCAGGACTCGCCTACTTAGTATGTAGATTCAGTTAATTTGTTTTGCCTTAAGAACTGACTGACATGGAAAGGAATCAGGAACATTTAAAATCAGCATGTCTAATAATTTGAGCTGGTTTTTAACCATCTCAAATTTCTACAATAAGAATGTAATGAGATGAATGTGAGCTTGAGTGAATGTTGCAGTCCAAGCCCCCCCCCCATGATATATTTTTCTTATTATCATGTTACACATGAATGGAAATGCCAAATTCTTCAACAAATGTTGAAGGAGCAGGTTTTTCCTGGTAAATCACAACAAGTCATTGGTTCAGAAGACTAATGCTTTGCATTGTCCTTTCAAATCCCCACTATGAGACCCTCATCTGTCACAATTGAATGTGCCGATCTGAATCTTTCTGATTAACATCAGTCACACCTGTTTTCACACACCAGTTTTGTGTCCATCCTAACCTGTAGCCTAACTTTCTTTAAACTAAGGTGAAGTTGGGGATTGATTGAATCTCTCATCAAAAATATTAAACTAGCCTGTACATACTGTAGAGGAATAGCTATTATCATACATGCCCTGGATGCTGCCATGTACATTTTTGTTAAAAAGGCAAAATAAGATTAAGCTACTCAAGCAGCAAATTACATTTCC